>JALPQI010010932.1:0-41165 GCA_025490895.1 Thaumatotibia leucotreta
ACCTTAATAAAAGTGACCAAATTCTCGCATGTTTATTTATTGATTGTGTAAATCTTTCTGGTATTATATCTAAACATCAAAATGGTACGTATCTAGATATAATGTAACGCTTACTTGTATACTTGGTTCATAAGTAAATAAAGGGACGATGTACTCGTAGTGGTCATTTTTATTACAGTTACATGGATTTACCCAACTACCTACTAGGTTGAAGATGAATAAATCTCTGCTATTTTTTTAATCATCTTTGAGCTGTTTCGCAGCGTATATGCAATACAGCGAGGAAATGCCGCCAGCATCTTCGGTACAATGCCACAAGGGCCAATCTTAGGCACTGGTCTCACCGCGAGCTACTCAGCTACGCGGGAGTGCGTATCTTTTGTGCGTGTTTATGGCCGATAGTTCATAGCTTAATAGCTCGCGGTGAGACCAGTGCCTTAGATATAAGTTAGGTTAATTAGATTAGTTAGATTTAATTTATGTATAGGTATACATTCTACAGTTTTGAAAAAAAAACGTATGTTGAAGTTAAACCGTTATCTACAAATAAATGCTACGTCCACTTAAGTAGATTGCGTGCAGATTAGTATTAGTAGCTAATAACTGAGTCCAATCAATTATTTATCCAACTGTTATTGATTTCTCGCTAAGAAAATTGTCATTTGCGTGCAAATGATAGTTTTTGTCTCTAATTGCGAAATTAGAATTGCAAATACTTATTGCAATTCTAGAAATTAGAGTTATTTACCTGATACGCATTGGATTACTGCTCGATAAAATACCAAATTATGATTGTTTTTTGTCAGAATCGTCTCTCTTTAATCCTTTATAAATAGGGCACCGGTCGCAAAAATGACGTATAGCATTAGGTATCTTTCTATATTTTTTTCAACAGAATTTTTCGGAGTATATTATTATAATGGTGTTGAGGCCCAGGATTTCTCTGAGTCTATTACAGATTACAAAATGATCGAAGAAGAGTAAGTACTTAACCATTAACGATAAAACGAATAGAGGAAAACTATTAAAAACTATGGCCAGCAATAATTTGAATGTCGTAAGCCATAAAATATAAACCAGTAAGTATTATCAAACCGCAATTATTTAGAATGGGATTCGAAAGTACTGTTGACACAACAGTGTATAAGTCAATCTGAGATATATTTATAGTTATATTCATATATTCATAGTTTAAGGGCAGAGACTTACAGACGATAAATTAATTAATCACTCAATAAATCTATAAACAACTATTTTCTTGGTAAATGTTATGTCATTTGTTGTGTCAACAGTACTTTCGAATCCCTTTCTGATTCCGGTTTGATAATATACACCGTGATTTTCTTTAATTCCGTTAAATTTAACAGGCTGCTTGGTACGTGAATTTTAGGTACCTGGTATATAAGGTCCTAATTTATTAGATGCAGATATTTTTACAGCTGATAGTACTCGGTCTCTGGAGTATATTCAACCGTGAAACATTATAGCTTTTACCATATTTTTTTGGAGAAAACGGAAAAACAAAGGGTTTAGCAGCCTTACCGAACAAGAGGTGCCTTTCCCCACGGATGAGGTCAATATTTTAGGTGGTGTACTAGCAGGACCTAAGAATACTCCATGCTTAATATCAGCTCTAGATCTTCTTTTGTTTCAGAGTTATTCAAGATAATGTAAAATATACAGGGTGCCGTTGAAAGTGGCATATTTCGTAAACTGTTCAAGTTAGATCAACCAAACAAAATTGTGTTTGATAACAATAAAATAAACTACAAAATGCATATTTTTAACCTGCATCTTGTCCTTATTTTTCATAATAAAAAAAGGTTTCTTGTTTTTTTTTTCCATATTTTTTTTTATTTCACGCGGAGGTACACCTACAAAAAAAATATGCATACATAGCCACTAATGTCCACTGTATACATAAATAAAAATATTTCCGTAAATCATCGTGCGTCATGCCAAAAAAAAAATTTCAGAAGTAGGCGTTACTGGCATACAAATAAAGTACCAGTGCAGTGTGAACATAAGTTAGTGTGTAGGTATACAATCTCTCGACACTTAGCGCACAAAATATCATTGGCGTAAATTGACTTATTAGTGCATTTGCTACATAAATCAGCCTCTTGTCCAGTTTGTATGCGTTTTTTTCTTTCCACATATATTTTTTAACGTTTTTTCACAAGACTTACACTTAATTTTTTCCATTTTCCAACAGAAAATGCAACAAATCAAATGTCGAAAACAATACTATGTGTCAAATGTTTATCTCTCTTTTATAAAGCAAATGTACTAAGTCAATTTACGTCAATGATATTTTGTGCGGTAAGTGTCGAGAGATTGTATACCTACACACTAACTTATGTTCACACTGCACTGGTACTTTATTTGTATGCCAGTAACGACTACTTCTGAAAAAAAATTTTTTTTGGCATGACGCACGATGATTTACGGAAATATTTTTATTTATGTATACAGTGGACATTAGTGGCTATGTATGCATATTTTTTTTGTAGGTGTACCTCCGCGTGAAATAAAAAAAAATATGGAAAAAAAAACAAGAAACCTTTTTTTATTATGAAAAATAAGGACAAGATGTAAGTTAAAAATATGCATTTTGTAGTTTATTTTATTGTTATCAAACACAATTTTGTTTGGTTGATCTAACTTGAACAGTTTACGAAATATGCCACTTTCAACGGCACCCTGTATATTTTACATTATCTTGAATAACTCTGAAACAAAAGAAGATCTAGAGCTGATATTAAGCATGGAGTATTCTTAGGTCCTGCTAGTACACCACCTAAAATATTGACGTCATCCGTGGGGAAAGGCACCTCTTGTTCGGTAAGGCTGCTAAACCCTTTGCTACGTAAAGACACCCTGTTTATGTGATTATTAAATGAAAACTCTTTGAACAGATTCTCGTACTTGTTTTACGTACTACTTAACTGAAACTGGCCACTTCACTTCGATAAATCAAATACTTGCTTGTCAATGTCATATTATTTTCCGTTGGATTATGTCGTTTGATGACATGACAGACAGTGTTATTGTGATAATACACATGATGATTTTTTTTAGACGAAATTATAATTAATTTTTTTGTTAGGAAAATGAAATCAAAAAAGTTACATGAAAAGATTTCTTAATTTATAATTAAAGTTAATTATTTTGATGTTAAGTATCATGTGTTAAAATATCTACAACTAATAAATTAGGACCTTATATAGCTTTTAGTCGAACTCTAAAAAAAATTTCGTACGTTTTCATACACAATAAATGAAATGGTAAGTGTGAGAGAACCTTAAGAATAACATAAATGTTAATTTCAGGTTACTGACGGGACATGTCGAAATAAGTAGCATTAGAATGTAATAAAGGTTGCAATACACTTGTTCAGTCATTAAACTTATTTTTGAATACCTCAATAACAATTTCTTAGAGAAATTGATTATTTTTTACCTATATAAGCTTTTGATTTTAGTTAAAATGATTGATATATTGTTAGTAGGTATTTATGTAAAAATATATCTGCGATTTGTGTCAAAAACTATGGAAAATACTATTAGGTATTCTATGGAAAGTAGGCCGTAGTTACTTGTTTTTTTTTTGTTTTCAACTGACGAACGATATACATACATACTTAATCACTATTTTGGGACATCTTACACAAATCGACTTAGTCTCCCGGTTAGCTCAATTGAGGCTTCTGATGTGGGTACTAAGCGACGACATAATATAATACATAGATACATATAGATACTTAAACACATAGACAGCCAATAAAGCCATGACCGAGGAATAAATATTTGTGATAAATAGATACACAAATAATGTCCTCGCCGGGATTCGAACCCGGAACCTCCAGCTTTGTAGGGTCACTAGCAAACCAACAGGCTACGGAGGCAACATATGATGGAAAGTTTCAATGGTCAGTGACAGCTCTAATCCTTAGTCGACTCTTAGGCTGCGTTTCCACCAGAGATGTGCGAGGATCTGTTTCCATACAAATTAATGACTCGAGCGAGGTGTCATTTGTATGGAAACACATCCTCGCACATCTCTGGTGGAAACGCAGCCTTACGGCACCCACGGTAAGAGATGGGATTGTATTCTTGCTGACGTCACCGTCTGCCGTCTTTCGATGGTGTAAGTACATTACCTATTCTTTGCGGGTGGCGAATTAGCAAGAAGCACTTTGCAAAGTAGCAATGTTTTATACGGCATAATTATTATAATTAACGAAATGCAACCACGCTGATAAGGGCTCGTATCGAATTTCTGCGAATGGCAAGTGGGTGATTACGTAGAGTTAAGTAAAATCATAGACCAGACATGCCGAAATTTGTGTTCAAGATTGAATTCTCATTTTAGTAATACATGGAACGCAGCGTAGGACGTCCACCCACAAGATGGACAGACGACCTTATGAAGGTCGCCGGGACACGCTGGATCCCAACTAGCAAAGAAGTCATATAAATCAAGAGTTATACGACCTTTAGCCATATAAGAGTTTTATAGTCGTTTTTAGTTAACCTGTTAGTCAAATAAACGTTATAAATCTGATAGTTTAGTCGTCCTACCAAATAGTCTAATTACTATGGTAAATAAACGTTTTTGCGACTTAATTATACAACAATCATGTAGAGGTTTTAAAGAAAACGTTTACTTAATGATGTTCAAAGTTGTATAAACGTTTTCGTCTTATAAAGGGTTTTGAAAAAACAGAACCGTCATAATAAGGTCATTTTTACAACGTCTACATAATTTTATTGTTGTATAAGTGATATCATAAAACCTTATCTCGACAGTTATATAGCGGTATTGAGGGTAACTTCAATATGACAAAAAGATATCAGCGGGACTGATCTACCTTTTATTCAACAGTTGGTTATATTAACGTCAAACAAAAACTTTGAAAAATCTTTAGTTGTTGCCGAACCCGTTATATTCCTTTTATTGAACTATATGTTTTTAAATTGATTTTAAGTTACGGCTATAAAACATCATGCAATTTAAAGTCGATTTGAAATTAATATTATAAAACATCAGTCGCCATTTCGTGAGCATCACAGTACTATTTAATAAAATAAGTAAAAAAAGTTTTAAGTTAAACGGTTTTTATTGCACCAAAAACTAGAAAATAAAAATTATTTGTAAGTAACCGTAGATGCTACTTTCTGTAGATTAGTCACGTGAAACTATTATCACTGTAGTCTTCCCAAGTCGGATGCTGAAAGCCACGTTTAGCCTCTATGTCAGTAGATCAAGCGTTACCTAATCGGATACTTTTACCAAACTAAAATAAAAACGTGGGGCGTACGCAATTGTGATTAAGTCACTATAGTTATTTAAGACCACACATAGAAATCAAGACAACTATAGTGTAATAAGTTTTGTTCTGGCCTTGATAAAAGTTTTTAACTTCTAAAATTAAAGCTACAATCACATATTTTGATCTTAGATGTTTCGTTATAATAACGCCCCACGTTTTTATTTTAGTTTGGTAAAAGTTTCCGATTAGGTAACGCTTGATCTACTGACATAGAGGCTAAACGTGGCTTTCAGCATCCGACTTGGGAAGACTACAGTGATAATAGTTTCACGTGACTAATCTACAGAAAGTAGCATCTACGGTTACTTACAAATAATTTTTATTTTCTAGTTTTTGGTGCAATAAAAACCGTTTAACTTAAAACTTTTTTTACTTATTTTATTTTCAAGTTTTTAGTACAATTGTTAAGTTAATTTCCGATACTACTTGTATATCTAGGTACTTATTCTAGATCAAAGATGTTGTTTGAAATATGCAATACAATTATGCATGCTAGCGTTTAACTCTCGCGATTTTATCACGACACATAGGTATGTAAACGTAATGGACATTATTTTATGTGTAACCCCTGTTTGATAGATATTTTTTGAAATCCGACACTAAAAAAATGTCAGCTTGAATGCCCGAAGTGTCTCAAATGGACGTGTTATTCATACAATACCTTAGATAACAGAGATCTGACAATAAGGAATATATCAATCAATTTGGTTTATTGAGAAAATCAAGTTAAATTTTTTATATTGTACACATTATACAAGTCGAATTTTGAGACTATAAAATATAAACTCATACTTTCAGTCGACCAACCGAAGGACCGTAGGTCTGACGCAAAGTCCGACGCGAACCGAGGGCCCAAAGGGTCAATCCATGCAGTCTATCAACCGGAGGGCCATAGGCTCGACGGCACTATGGCACGCACTACGTGAACCGGAGGGACTCACACTCTCTGTCTATCAACTGGAGGACCGCAGCTCCGAGTGCACGTCCTACGCAAACCACCTGCGCTGTCAGTCTATCAACCGGAGGGCCGCAGGCTTGACGGCACGCCCTACGCGAACCCGAGGGATATACTCATACTCTCAGTCTTATCAACCGGATGACTGCAGGTCCAACGGCACGTCCTACGCGAGTCACTCACGTTGTGAGTCTATCAGCCGGAGGGCCGCAGGTCCGACGGCTCGCCCTACGCGACCCACTCATGCTGTCACTCCAGGCCCGACGGCTCACCGTACGCGACCCACTCACGCTGTCACTCTATTAGCTGGAGGGCCGCAGGCCCGACGGCTCACCGTACGCGACCCACTCACGCTGTCACTCTATTAGCTGGAGGGCCGCAGGCCCGACGGCTCCCCTACGCGACCCACTCACGCTGTCACTCTATTAGCTGGAGGGCCGCAGGCCCGACGGCTCACCCTACGCGAACCACTCACGCTGTCACTCTATTAGCTGGAGGGCCGCAGGCCCGACGGCTCACCCTACGCGACCCACTCACGCTGTCACTCTATTAGCTGGAGGGCCGCAGGCCCGACGGCTCACCCTACGCGACCCACTCACGCTGTCACTCTATTAGCTGGAGGGCCGCAGGCCCGACGGCTCGCTCTACGTGACCCACTCACGCTGTCACTCTATTAGCTGGAGGGCCGCAGGCCCGACGGCTCACCCTACTCGACCCACTCACGCTGTCACTCTATCAGCTGGAGGGCCACAGGCCCGACTGTTCGCCCTACGCGATCCACTACTCACGCTATCACTGTATCAGCCGGAGCGCCGCAGGCCCGACGGCCTATCCTACGCGATCCACTCACGCTGTCACTCTTTCAGCTGGAGGGCCGCAGGCCGGACGGCTCGCCCTACGCGATCCACTCACGCTGTCAGTCTATTCAATGTATATGTTTTTACCCGTCTTGTGGCAATCTGTGGGGAGGCCTATATTCACCAGTGAACGTCTTTCGGCTGATATGATGATGATGATCATAATGAAATCCGTATGTTTCTACCAAATATCTAAAGCAGTACTTCAAAATCTACATATCGCTAAACCTAGCGGTTGTGGCAGGCAGTAACACTGGAGTATCAGATTTGAGGAGTTGGACGTTAGTATTAAATTCGCATGTTCAAACTTAACATCTAAAGAACTTCTCTAAATCAAGATAATATATCGATAAAAGATAAACCTTGCGGTTATTGTAGACAGTAGGTACTGCAGCATCAGGAGTGAGGAGTTGGAAGTCAAGATCAGGCTGTTAGTATTTGATTATGCCAAACATGCTATACTTTCATTTTCACGTGTCTAACACTCTCGGTTAAGGTAAGCAGTACGTCTGCAGCATCAGGCTTTGAGGATACAAGGATACAAATATTATAATATTGCATTGTCATGGGCACTTGATAAGAGTTCCAAATTTTATTGATTTCGGTGCAGTAAAAGTGGTCGAAAAATCGATCACAAGATTTGAAGCATCGACGACAGTTGATACGCGGTGAAGTTAATAAAAACCGTTTAAAAAAGAAAAAAACCATGGACATTTACATCGTGGAAACGGCTCAAACAAAGTGGCGGACTAGTAATGGCGGCTTAGTAATGGCGGACAATTTGTAGTCGTTATAAAAACCTTTACTTAAGATAATGTTATATTGTAGTCGTATAAGTATAAATCCATGACTTGTTCCAAAATGGCTAACCTTAACTATAATAAAATATGAAGAAATATTGTTATAAATTATAATTATTTCGAATACATTAAGAGCGCGACAGCAAAAAACTGTATATCATCATAAACTTTAACGGTAAAGTGACCTTCCCATACGAATTCAGCTCACGCCAAATGTGCAAACGCTCAATATATAGAACAATAATTTCTATTATAAAACGTATAAAATTACCTTGTATTATTTTTCCGTACACTTTTTTGTCACACACACACCAAGTTTTGCACGTATCTAAAATAAATGTCAGAAGCAGTTTTATAAATAAAACTTAAAAACATTTACGTAACTTAAGAGTCCGATAAGCAATGACTAATGATTACACTAAACCTTCTATAAAACAAAATGGTCAGTTATAAAACATTTATTTGATATTTAGGTCGCGTAAAGGTTTTTGTTGTACTCTTTATACAACGTTTTGGTCATTCCTTAATCGTTACAATACCTTTAATAAACGATGTAAGTCGCCATGCAAACCTTTATTTAACCTTTATCTAACCAATAAGTCTTATAATTTGCGCCACTTTCGCCTTTTATAACCGTTTACCTTACGTTTATATGACCAACCAAATTAGACTAGAAGTTATATGCAAAACGTTGTCTCAACTTCTATATGACTATATTTTGCTAGTTGGGATGTAGGTCGCATCTAACCGGTACATGTGGAGGTCCAGAGGGGAGGCCTATGTTCAGCAGTGGACGTCTTATGGCTGAGATGATGATGATGTGAAGGGTCCACGGAAAGAACATGTCTAGTCAATTCAAATCACAGAAGGAAAAACCACCATACTTTTAATAGAATAAAGTGTGAATTTGCCCTGATTTTTTAAGCACTGGACATGTTTTTTACGTCGATCCTTCATGTAGTAGACACCTAATTTGATTCTTTAATGCATGCAAGATAGGGCTAAATGTTTATTTATTTTGGACAACTAAAGTTCATAACGTGTTAAGATATATAATTTAGTTATAGATTCGGGCACATTCACTAACGACTACGCTTAGAAGATCCTAATTATATGGAGAAATATTTCATTCTGGTGTGCGTAGCTAAGATTCCAATCGCTATTGGGAATAATGGCATGCTTTGTACGTTTATGATGGTAAAGACCTAAAGACCCGTTTGTCTTTAAAATATGAGTGATAATCGTGAAAGTTTAAATCAATATAAAAGCTATGTACAAGGTCCAATTAACTTACCAAGCAGCCTGTTAAATTTAACGGAATTAAAAAAAACACGGCGTATATTCGTTCGCGACTGAGCGTTAGGGTGCGGTTAAACTAAAAGAGCATTCGCTGTTCTAACCTCCCACTCTACGAAATAGGATCGGTACACAAAACGTGATTGGTTGATTTCGTAGAGCGGGGGATAGAACAGCGAATGCTTTTTTGGTCTGCACGCACCTTAATACATATGAAGGGTCCACGGAAAGAACATGTCTAGTCAATTCAAATCACAGAAGGAAAAACCACCTTACTGTTAACAGGATAAGGTGTGAATTTGCCCTGATTTTTTTAAGCACTGGAGATGTTTTTTCCGTGGATCCTTCATGTAGTAGATACCTAATTTGATTCCTTAATGCATGCAAGATAGGGCTAAAAAAATCAGAGCTAGATGTTCATTTATTTTGGACAACTAAAGTTCATAACGTGTTAAGATATATTTAGTTTAGAATTCGGGCACATTCACTAACGACTACGCTTAGAAGATCCTAATTATATGGAGAAATGTTTCATTCTGGTGTGCGTAGCCAAGATTCCAATCGTTATTGGGAATAATGTCATGCTTTGTACGTTTATGATGGTAAAGGCCCGTTTGTTTTTAAAATATGAGTGATAATCGTGAAAGTTTAAATCAATATAAAAGCTATGTACAAGGTAGCTCCAATTAACTTACCAAGCAGCCTGTTAACTTTAACGGAATTTAAAAAAAAACGGTGTATATTCGTTCGCGTCTGAGCGTTAGCGATTGGCATCTTACAACTCTGTAGCCGTACCATCACTTTGCGAGTATCGGTAACGTTAGGATTTACTCGACACGTAAAGCAGGCCATCGCGCTCGCTCCAATACGTCAGTGCGAGCAAGATAGACTGCATTACGTATAGAGTAAAAACCAAACGTATCCTTTACTTTCCAACTCATGGTACGGCTCACAGAATTAGATTTGGATAGAAGAAACAAGTTCATTCATTTGTATGGCGGCCGCGCGTGTCAGATTTTGTTCTGAAGTTGTTACTTGCCTATGATTTTAAATATGTCTCAGGCCCTTGAGTATTCATATTTTTTTGTGTTGTTGCAATTAATATTACTTAAGGAGGCATTATTAATGTTTTTGTTCACTTCAACTTACAAAATTTGACGCCCGAAAGCTGCAAGCTGCGATTAAAGGCGGACAACTCAGTGGATTTCACTGAGTTCATTTGACGCGCTAAGTAGATACGTTTGCTTGATCTATGGTATATATGACATCTGTGGTACGGCTACTGGTATGAATTTTTACATGGCATGTCTACCAATTCTCAACTCCCGCGCACGGAGGTTATCAGCCCACTGCCGACATAACAATTAGAAGAGAAATTCAACAAGCCTTCCGTATCTCCGATAGCTGGGGCGCAGGTCAATTGATAGTTTGTTTTTTTAAGTCCGACGTCCGTTGCCTAGGTCATACGTAAATGATTAGCTCGTATAAACGTTTCCATAATGACTTTAAGTGCACTGGATATGAGACATTATTTTCAAAACTGTACAAATTATATATAAATTAAATCTAACTAATCTAACCGTCGTAACAAATGTGCTTACCATAGAAAAAAATCAACTGCGAAAGACTCTGGTCGTCACGGGATTCGACCCCGCTTCCTCTGGATTGCTGGTCCAACGTGCTTCCAATTACACCAGACGACCTTCCGTCGATCACAGCGAATTTGGTCAATGGTATTGTGAAGCTAATCACTAGCGACATCTGTACTTAATGTTTCGAAGCCTAACCTAACCTATATTTAAGATTGGTCTTTGTGGCATTGTACCGAGGATCCAGGCGGCATTTCCTCGCTGTATCGCAAAACTGATGCGTTTTGCGAGGATTATCTTATGTAGAATTATGATTTATTTATCTACAAAGAAACACACGCAAAGCTAGTTAACATAGAACTAAAACTAATTTAGAAATAAAACAGTAAGTAGCCGTACTAACTATGAGTTGGAAAGTAATAATATGATAGGTTTTACTCGATACGTAATGCATTATACCGTGCTAGCACTGAAGTATTGGAACAAGTGCGATGGCCTGCTTTACGTATTGAGTAAAACCTAACGTTACCGATTCTTGCAAAGTTATGGTACGGTACGGCTACAGTACGCTTAGCACATGATTGGTATGTCAGTATGTCGCCGCGAGCACATGAATAAAAGAGGGATGGATAGTCTATCTCGCGGCGACATACTGGCGCACTGATCCTGTGCGAATCTGGGCCATCAGCATTGTTATTGACTAAGGAAACCGCCTTGCTATCAGCGCTGTATCAGCGCTGCGGTAGCGTCGAGCCTATGGTATTCACTAATGCACTTTAAACGACACTAGCGCTCGGCGACGAATGCGGCGTGAGCTGGAACTACACTGCGTCGAGAGTTACCGCCTACAGTTCGACGACGAGCTGTTCTACGTTAGTGAATACCGTTTTTCACAGCCCTGCGCTCTACGTCCAGGTGAAGGCTGTCTCGTCGTCAAGTTCGTTGATGAACGCAGCGTCGAATCTGTGAATAAGAGAATAGCATAGCAGGCCGTTTTACCGAGATGTTGGCGGTTGGCGAGATCGGCATTTCCTCGCTATATCATAAAGCTTACAAGTTGCGCAAAGAATTCTCGAGTCTTTTCGGTCTCGAGTTGCATTAATTTACGCTACTATCGATCATTTAGATGGGCAGCAGCATCATCATAGTGGACACACTACTGCGATCGCCAATCCGCTTGCCCAGCGTGGCGATTATGGGCAATTACCTCCTAGTTAATGTGAATGGGATTGTAATGTATTGTGTGGTGACGGCAGTAAGAATACATTTGTCGCCACCCCAACTCCTCCTGCGGGTGTCGTAAGAGTCGACTAAAGGATTGAAGTATCACTGACCATTATTTGATAAAATATTGATGATGGGCAGCAGCGTCATCATAGTGGACACATTACTGCGATCGCTAATGCCCTTGCCCAGCGTGGTGATTATGGGCATTTACCTCCTAATGCGTCTATACGCATAGTTAATAGGAGAGGCCTACGTCCAGAAGTAGACTATCATAAGCTGATAATGTGAATGAAATGTAATGTGATTGTCGATACGCATAGTAAACTAGAGAGGCGTACGTCCAGCAATGGACTGAGAGAAGCTGATGACGTCACCTGAGAGCTTCATAAAAAATCATGTGATCATATTCTAGCGATTTACCTAAGGAGAAGTTATGAGTACATTATTACATACTTACACATAAAATCATATTTTTCACACAAAGCCGCATTAACAACACGCTATCTCGTGCCCCTGCTGCCCTGGATGCAATAACTTTTAATTTTAATTGCGTTTATTGAAGACAATTAACATTTAATGGCATAGTTAAGATACAGCTTCGTTGACGTGATTACGTTTATCATTTTGTAAACAGTGTGTAGCACGGACTAAAAGGCGGATTTAGTTGTGTTTGCAACTATGTATACCATTTTTCAGTTAAAAGTAAAAAAGATAAACAAATATTATAGCTTCCATAGACTTCCCATAGCATTTGATGACGACACATATCGTGTCCCACGTTACCAGATATATTTTTACGTTAATACTAATAGATATCAATAATTTGAACAGAAAATATATGTGAAATTCAGGTTTAAGGTTTTATGACTGTAATGTTTTCACTTTCAACTGAAAAATGGTATACCTAGGTATATCATATACCAACGTCAACTTAACCGTTTTATTATATTTATTTACAAATAAAATTAAACTTTTTCATAATGATATTTACATGCTCCATCACCAAGCGTCAATCCCAACCTTGTTTCTGGATTAAAGACCGCCGGAATTTAACACTTGTTCCATTGAATAACTTTTCATTAAATTTTAACGGTACAGATAAATTAACTATAACCGATTTAATGACTGCTTATCATTATCACAACTGAAATTTACGATCAGATCGTTAAATAGTCCTAATCAGATTAGGAAGTAATGACTTTATTAAAAGATAACGCTTTCCGCTTTTTTACGATTTGATTTTGTCACTTTTTTTTAAAACTCGGTAGCTGAAGCCATATAAAAATAGCACGACACTATTCTGTGAACTCCCGGCTGAGGGCATGATTATCATCATCAGTCTATCTCAGTCCAACTCTCTCACTTCAACCCCTTAGTCCACTCTTACGACACCCGTGGGGAGAGTTGGGGTGGTGACAAATATATTCTGATTGCCGTCGACGCACCGCTGAGGTCATAAATGTAAATAAAATTACACCAAAATTCTTCTGTCTCTTAAGAGCGTCGCAATTGTTGTTGGAGTACCTTAAGGTGGATTTAGATCAAACGAGCATTCGCTCATTCTATCCCCCACTCTACGAAATCAACGCATTTCGATGAACCACGTTTTGTGTAGCGAATTTCGTGGAGTGGGGTATACATAGAATGAGTGAATGCTCTTTTTTTTTAGTCATTTATTCATTAAACAATATACATTGCGTTTGAATATTACATTAAATTACAATTTTATATTTAAATACTAAAATCTAATAAAATTATCACTATACATTCAATTAATATGTCTACAAAATTAACAATATAAGGACTCGTATTAAAAATAAACTTAAACTATATCTATAATAACCAGTAATTAAAAAGTCAGAGAAAATTTATCGAATTAAGTCACATTGAGAAATAAATATATATACCTATAGTTTACCTTATATTCCAATTAATCTACTAATTATAATTATTAAAATGTATTCTGCGCTGATAAAAACTCGTCCACCGAATAAAAGCACTTTTTCAATAAATAACTTTTAAGACATTTTTTGAACATATTTAAATTAGTGACTGACTTCAATGCTGTTGGCAATTTATTGAACAGACCAACTGCCTGGTAAGCCGAAGAATGTCTGACCACCTGCAGTTTAGTGGTTATTATTTGCGGTAAGTCCTTCCTTCTAGTATCTAGACGCTTTTTCCTTTCTTCCAACGTCTCAATATAGTTTAGATATTTTATAAGATCACCAAGAATCACAAGACCTTTACGGTACGTAGTATTCAAAGTCTAAATACTGAGCCCTAAGGGACATGATATCACCAAGTCAGTAATTATTAGTGTGGTCAGAGTGGGTTAGAGTACTGTGGGAAAAGTAATGGGCACTTTCAGCAGCCAAGAATTAAATCTAGTACCTAGTATAGGACGTCCATCCGCAAGACGGACCGACGACCTTATGAAGATCGCCAGGAGACGCTGAATGCTGGTCGCTTCTAACCCGTGTTTGTGGAGGTCCAAAGAGGAGGCCTATGTTCAGCAGTGGATGTCTTATGAGAAATGATGATTTGAAGGGTCCACGGAAAGAAAATGTCTAGTCAATTCAAATTACAGAAGGGTAAACCGTACTTTCAACAGAATAAGGTGTAAATTTGCCCTGATTTTTTTAAGCACTGGACATGTTTTTTCCGCGGACCCTTCATTTAATGTGCACTATTAAATAATTGAGATACGATAATTCAGTATATTTATTTTATTGCTATAAAGCCAAGTTCTATAAATTGTTTTTTCTATTTTTACATATAGAAGATAAATGAAATGTTTTATCTCCTCGCTATTTTATACATCCTAACATTAACAGCATTTAAAATGGAAATAAGTTAGTGCATTATCAGTTTATGATCATTTTACCTGTAATAAAATAATTATTTACCGTTGATATATTCAAAAACATATATTTTGTTTTAATAAAATAGTATTAATAAAATGGCACCTCTGTAAGTAGGTAGAGACTACAGAGAATTGTAATTAACTATTTTATTAACATTTTCAAACTTATACACGAGATGGCAATTAATTTATCAAGTTTATATTACAATTCAAAATGAAAAAACTAAGCAAGGTATCATAAATCACATAATACTCATTTAATATTTACGAGTATATCCCAGCAAGTTAATCTGTAATTAAAATGACTGACAGTAATATTACATTAGTGCCTACATTACGATACAAGTGCGAAAAAAAAATTAATGTATGTTAATTTAATGTAATGGTATTAAAAGCAATTTTAGACATTTGTCACAACCAAAACTCCTCCGGCGGGTGTCGTAAGAGCAGACTAAGGCATTGAAGTGTCACTGACCATTCTTGATAGGTAGTAGATTGATTGATGATGGGCAGCAGCGTCATCATAGTGGATACGCTACGCATTTGCCAATCCGATTATGGGCACAGGCGTGAATCAAGGGGAGGGGGGCAGCCCCCCCCCCCCTGACACTAGATTTAGGTATGCCTCAGTGCTGTTTTAAGTATAAAATACAATCATATCAAAGGTCAATGCCCCGAACGAAGTCCTGGATCCGCGCCTGTATTATACAGATACACCGTGTTTTTTTTTAATTCCGTTAAATTTAACAGGCTGCTTGGTACGTTAATTGGAGCTACCCGGTAAATTGCTTTTAGTCGAATTCGAAAAAAATTTTTTTTTTCCGTTTTCATACATAATAAATGAAATGGTAAGTGCGAGAGAACCTTAAGAATAACATCTCAAGGTGCGGTTAAACTAAAAGAGCATTCGCTGTTCTAACCTCCCACACTACGAAATTCGATCGGTACACAAAACGTGATTGGTTGATTTCGTAGAACGGGTGCTAGAACAGCGAATGCTCTTATGGTTTAAACGCACCTTCAGGCGACTGACGGCTGCTGACGGCACATGTCAAAATAAGTAACATTAGGATGTAATAAAGGTTGCAATACACTTGTTCAGTCATTAAACTTATTTTTTTAATAACTCAATAACAATATCGGTTAAGACAGTAGTTTCTTAGAGAAATTGATTATTTTTGACCTAAATAAGCTTCCCTTAAATTTAACGGAAATCAATAAAAACACGGTGTATGAGTATGACTATAGTAAAGATACTTGAATTTATATCAACCTAGAAAGTCCATGATTGATCCCTAAAACGATAGTAACGATATTTTATAACCCTTACCGTGTCATGTCACTTGTCACACTTCCCAACATTTACTCTCAAAATATTACCATCTCTATCTAACCACTCAAGAGCGACAAAGACGGCTGCTGCGTCCCCAAATTCGTGACACATTTGGCAAGATGGCCACTTTTATAGCTAATTAACCGTATCAGTGTGCCGGTGATGGCTGTCAACCTGTCAGCTGTTAACCCTTTCGATGCCACAACTGTTATAATGTCGCCTATGTTTGTCACATTTTCATGTATTTCCGTGGCATATATGTTCATCATCATCATCAGCTTATGATAGTCCACTGCTGGACGTAGTCCTCTCCTATTATCTAATATAATTAGTAGGTAAATGCCCATAATCGACACGCTGGGCAAGCGGATTGGCGATCGCAGTAATGTGTCCACTATGCTGACGCTGCTGCCCATCATCAATCTTTTATCAAATAATGGTCAATGACACTTCAATCCCTTAGTCGATTCTTACGACACCCGCAGAGGAGTTGGGGTGGTGACAAATGTATTCTTACTGCCGTCACCACACGGCAAATATGTTAAATTAGCAAAATTAACATATGGACCATAACACCATACCATATCTTAGAGATATAGTGGAAAATCGTTTTCCTTCGGCTTTCCACGAAAACGACCGAAATAATTATTGAAAATACAAAGGAAAACGTTTTGCACTAGATCTGTATGAGATGAGACAATTTCGCGGTAACATTTTATTTGTCGTACTTCATTTTTTTTGTTTTTCTTTCAATTGTAAATAGACATTGTTTTCTTTTTATATAAACCAGTGTTTCATGAATAAATGATATTGTACTACAGTCTAAAAATATCGTTATGTCTATTGTTTACTGCATGTTTGCAATTGTATGTTTTATCCTACTTTATTGGACGGTGACTGTACATTACAAATTGCTTTGACCTTCTCCTTCCTATTTTCTAACTACACAAGTAATTATGAGTGCTCCTTAAAAGTATAAATTAACTAAAGACATCAATATATCTATGTCCATTAAAATATTACATTTAAAATGTAAAGTACCGCCCACATGATACGGAACAAGGCCAGTAACGATTCTATCTCAATTTTGGAATAACTTTAATTACTACATTCCATTTTAACACTTAAAGGTCTCTGCCCACTGCTATGCTATACTCTTCTTATTCACACATTCGACGCTGCGTTCGTCAACGAGCTCGACGACGAGACAGCCTTCACTTCGACGTAGAGCGCAGCGCTGTGAAAAACGGTATTCACTAACATAGAACAGCTCGTCGTCGAACTGTAGGCGGTAACTCTCGACGCAGTATAGTTCCAGCTCACGCCGCATTCGTCGCCGAGCGCTCGTGTCGTTTAAAAAGCATTAGTGAATACCATTTTTAGGCTCGACGCTGCCGCAGCGCTGACACAGCGCTGTTAGCAAGGCGGTTTCCTTAGTGAATAACACTGGTGTACCGTACCATACTATGACTGTCTGTAGCATGAACGTATCAGACAAAAAACTATTCTTGGTATTGAAAAGTATGAGACTATGCCTACTAGGACGTTCCGGTGCCGGTCAACACGGTCTCATACTTTTCAATACAATTAATAGTTTTTTTGATACGTTCATGCTACGGTCATGGTATGGTACGGTCTAGTGGGCAGAGACCTTTAACGTTTTAGAAATCTCAAGGTTGTATCAGGGGAAAAAGTTAAGAATATTTCCTGTTGTATGTAGTTGTAATCTATCCATATAAGCATTTGTTTTGTTTGTGTTCGCATTTTAATAGTACATTACTACCGAGACCGGGAAGTGACTAGTTGCCGGCCGAATATACGAATTCGGAGTATTCGGCCGGCAACGGTATTGCTTTTCTCAAATATGCAATTTAATTATTTACTTTCTAAGAAATTTAAAATAAACTAAGTACCTACATAACTAAGAGTTTGAAAAACAACAAAAGTCAAATACGAGACCGAGACATCATTTTTTTTTATTTTGACCTGTATGAGGTATGCACATTTTTACCTTTCATCATCATCATCATCATCATCATCAGCCAATTGACGTCCACTGCCACTTCAACCTGGCGATTCTTCGGGCTATGTCAGTCACTTTCGTTCTTCTGCGGATCTCGTCATTCCTTTTTACTTTTATAAAGCGGTATTACACGACGCGATTTGACGGGTCCAATCAATCGCATGACGACTGAAATAAGCAAGGTTCACTCGGTGATTGGGTCGCACCGTATAAGACTGCTTTATAAATATTAATTTGAGTAGATATTGTAGGTATTTTAATTTGGAATAGGTAAAAAGCAAAAAACTATTCCGTGGATATTAACTACCTATGCTTTAAAAATAATCACTTTTATTGATAAGCCTACACACTTCCATTATTCCAAATAATCCTTTAATAAGACACAAAAAGCCGCCATGATACTAGTCATTTCAACAAATATTATGCAGAGACCACTAACCGCCATATTTACCCAATCAGCCCGATCATCGAAGGGTTAAACTCACCTTAACGAGAGCTACCGTGCGACTTGTAGAAACAACTATTTATATTACCGTCGTGTTATTCCCCCTCCCTGTCTGACCTGGGCACGTGTCGTATGCGTGTCTCTGTCGCTCGGGGCAATTAACACTTTCGTATACGGTAGCGATGGTAGAAATTAGTTAAGAGTAAAGTCGCCCTCCTTTCGGGCACAGTATTGGTGAAGACAGTAGGGAAGCTTTTATTGATTTTAAACAGATTACTTTTTAATGTCTTAAATTAAAAAATAAATAAAGCTACGTTGGAGCGAAGAGTTGTCGAGTTTGCAGACGATTTTGGTAGACACACGTCTTTGAGTGGCTTAAGGTTGTAGTACCTTCAAAACATTAAGTACAGATGTCGCTAGTGATTAGTTTCACAATACCGTTGACTAAATTCGCTGTGATTCACGGAAGGTCGTCTGGTGTAATTGGAAGCACGTTGGACCGGCAATCCAGAGGAAGAGGGTTCGAATCCCGTGACAACCAGAGTCTTTCGCAGTTGTTTTTTCCATGGTGAGCACATCTGTTACGACATTGTGGGATTAAATAAAGCTAGGTATTTATTTTCAGAAACACGCATTGTACAAAATATTTGCAGTGACACTGACACGACGCTGGGCCTATCCTGTCTATTCTCTTTATTAAAATTAACTGAGAACAAATTTGTAGGGTTACATGCTATTTTTATATTTGAAACTTGCGAAGTATTTTTTTATAACTTGATGAAATTATTAAATGTTTACTTTTTTGCGTGATAATTCGGTGTTTCATTTCATGAGTGAAAATGCCTTGTGCGGTAAATTTCCAACATAATTATGACCAGATGACAACTAAAGAGTAAAGACTGTCTTCTATTTTGGTATAAACAAAAGTTCATAGTCGGGACGATTATGAAACATTTAAAATTATAAGCAAAATAAAAACGTAAAGTTGAAATTCGAATAAATGTCGGAAAAAAATCTTCATTGTCGACAAAACTGACATCAATTTCTAATCGATCTTTTTTAAACACCCACATATACTATAAAAAAGGATTATGCATATACGTTAAATAGGCACGTTTGGTGTCGAGTTGCGAAAAAAATACCAGAATACAACAACAACAACAACAACAACAAATGTGTTAAGTGTCCCTACTGTTCCTCACTCACTGTGTTAACTGTGTCAACAGACAGGTAGCGGGTTTTTGTCGTCCAGTTCAATTTTAATGGACCTTTATTTGTTTTTGTGCGTTTCGAGTCATTAGTGCTACGTTATTGGTCCTCTGGAATACCGGACTAATTAGGCCGAGTGTCGATCCAATTCAGTACGTTGAAATTAATAATCGATAACGGATCAGAACGTATGATGAAAGATTCATATAGTTTTGTGTTTAGTCTTACACGCAACGCTTTACACTTTAATTTTATTTTATCAAATTCATGACTTGACGTCTTTACGAGTACGCCGTTGAAATTTTAATACGTTTGTATTTTATTCAAACCATTTATATGACGTGCTACTCTTATTTAGGTTTTATAAACAATTTTGTTAAAAAACTCGTTATTTCGTACCTAATTGTAACGTTTTTATTATGAACGCTTCTGGAAGCTTTTTGTAGCATTGTAGGCTTTATGTTGCTTAATGAATACGTAATATAGGTCATAGGCAGCCAAAGACACGGCCCGTACTTTCATGCTAATGATAGTGATAACGTGTGGTGACGGCAGTAAGAATACTTTTGTCACCACCCCATCTCTTCCCGCGGGAGTCGTAAGTGTCGACTAAGGGATTTAAGTGTCACTGACCATTCTTTGATTTGATTGATGACGGGCAGCAGCGTCATCATAGTGGACACATTACTGCGATCGCCAATCCGCTTGCCCAGCGTGGTGATTATGGGCATTTATCTTTCTAATGCGTCTACACGCATAGTTGATGGAGACGCCTACGTCCAGCAGTGGACTGAGATAGGCTGATGATGTGATAGTGATGACATTATGAACAAAAGGAGGATAATAAAGTCTTCCATTTATTTATTAACCAACTTACATTTAAAGTTAAACCAAACATGAAAGATATAGGTTATTACTTACAACTAAGAGTATAACATACATTCAGATAAAAAATAAGCCTTACAATTACGTCAATTACAAATAAATTGTAATAATTACGTTAAAGGATAGTTGATGCTGTGGAAATCGATTCGAGATAGCGTGCGGCCGCAGCCAAGAATCTGGATCCCGTTTGCGAGAATAAGTCTAATGTTGTGTCCGAGTCCAAAATATAATTAAAAATTGTAACAATTTTTTTTAGTACGTACAGATGGTGCCGTTACAACACCGGCACCATCCCTTCAGATTTCCTCATTTCAAAAACCGTAACTTTACCCAAAAAGACTAATACTTTAAGATGTGACGAATATAGAACACTAAGTTTAATATCACAAGCCAGCAAAATATCGTCGACCGTAGGTTCAATTAGGGTAAGGGACAAAATACGACTTTACAGGAGAGCCCGACAAAGTTTTTTTTTCTGATTATTCGCTCATAACTTTTATTGTATTTGACCTTTCCTGGCTCCGATTTCACACGTATTCTTATATTTTGGTGCTCTTTCCGCCTAAATAGTATTTATTTACGTAGACTAAATAAGAAGAAAAATTGGTGTCCGTTACTCTAATGTGTTTCATTACTAACGTCGATTACACTCGTAGCAATTTATAGTCATGTCCCTTACGCTAATTTGACTTCGATCTACAGATCCAATATCATTAAAAAAATAATAAAGTAAGGGAATTTTAATGATTTTTTAAATTAAAGCAAAATAATGTAAGATAGTGTATTTGTCAAAATATGCTACGTGAGTTTTAGCGTAAGGATGATCCGTTTTGAAAAATAAGAAAAAAAATAAGTTATTTTGTCTAAATGTGTATAGGAAATTCAAGTCCTATTGTTTGTGTGGTTTACTTGAAATGTCTTATTCCCTAACCTGTACCTACGCTAAGTTTTTTCTTGGAATGAAACATAATTATTTTCGTAATAATATTTATTTCTTGTCAAAAAATAAACAAAGATACAAACATAAAGCTGATCAGAATCTCGTTTGAGTATTCAGGTAAAAAGTAAGTTATTTATTATGTTTGATAGTTTTACCACACATTAATTATCTAAAAATAATTATGACAGAAAGAAACCTAAATAATGTACTTTTTTCTTTTTTAACAGATCTTTATCAGTTAAATATAACTTACTTAAAAAATAATTGACAGTCTTAACACAAATAATAATCATTTTTATCATTCATAACATAAATTATAATAAACTTTTTTAACAGGTGTAGTATTATAACTTGGATTATTTCAATTAACTAGTATAAATGAGAATAATATTATGTCGCATTATGTAATTCGTACACTAAGTATAAGATGAGAAATCTATCTCGCTGCGACATACTGTCTGTGGTACCGGTACCACTTTAAGCTTCACTAAAACGTCCCGCAGACTGATAATAACTACGACTAAAAAGAACAGATGAAGGCAAACCTGAACCTAAAGGAAATTTTTCCTTGTAAATTTTCCTTTACAGCCAATATAAATCCAGTATAAAAAACAATATTCACAGTTACTCATCATGGCTGCATTTAAACATTTAAAGACTACCCTTTTTCTTCTATTCGTTGTGGCTGTTGTCAGCCAAGCTGAAAAGCGTGCACCAAGTTGCGATAACGCGTGCGGGTCAGAGGGAGACAAACCGGGGCAATGTTGCCAGCAAGAGAAGTACTCGGGCTTCAGCCGCTGCGATGGTCAACAGATATACTGCGAGGACACGATGCGTGGGGGTGACATGGCTTGTACGCAATGTACCCCCCCCCCCCAAAAACATGGCCATGAAAAATTCGACCATGAGTGACGTGGTCTCTGATATGGCAATGTTTCCCGATCGAAGAGTTCTGCATGACAAACGATATCAATAATCATTAAAAAAAACCGACTTCAACCGATATCTCCAAGATCCCATAATCAGAATTGTCGTGCACAATGCACATGCTTAATGCCAATTAAGACTTATAATTATCAGAACTGGACCAAATTATAATGGGACCATCAGCATTCGAATAAAAAAAGAACCATTGAAATCGCAAACAGTTGTATTGAAAACATCCTCCTTTTTTAAAGTCGGTTGAAAACACTATAATTCCATTTTATAATTTACTTAATGAACTTTGTTATCGGAAGCCTTGGATAAGAAATGATGGCAAAGTAAAAAGTTGGAAGAAATTACTTCATATTTTATTATTACCTATTAGTACAAATTTTGTTTATATAATTTTTATTCATATATTAGCTTTGAGTTTTTCAAAAGTCTTCGATGTTATAAGTACTTGTATTGTTTCTAATTTTTAATAAGCATGTATGAAATAAAAATGGCGTATCATTGGGAAATAAATGGTGAAATTGATTTTAGTTTGTATATTTTGCATACTGCGCAGAACACCCCTTTAATTAGGATAATTTTTTGTTCATGCCTTGTCGCGATTCTACCTAATAGATTACATGTAACTGAACGTGATCACTTGTGTCTGCGACCAATAATTATATGACATGGACGTGTAACGTGTTCAATGTGCCAAGATGGGCAGGACATAGCGCTTTTCTTAACACCTCGCATATTTCGGTGCAACATTTTTGACAAATGTTTATAGAATATGGCCAATCAAAACATTAATGGACCAATCACAACTATTTTTAAATGGCGGTTTAAATTTTTATAGGTTGACATGGAAATTCAATACCGTGACGCATTGAAGAGGTGGTGACATTTGTCAAGTAAAATTCAGGACCGTTTTTGAAAGGCAATTTAGTATGGCATGCGGCTTCCATGTTTTATTTGTTCGTAGACTTGTGTAATGATTTCTACAAAATCTTGAGTCTTCCTAGCAGCAACTCTGCACAATATGGTCAAAGTCAACGCAAACTTTTTTTTATTCAAATAAGCATAGCAAAAGCACTTTTGAATGTACTTCCAGTTTTAAAGCTACACAACTTCGGGTTCGAATGCCGGCGAGGGCATTACTTGTGTCTTTATTTATCACAAATATTTGTTCCTTGGTCATGGCTGTCTACTCGTATGTATTTAAGTATCTATAATAATATTAAATTATTCATTCATTCCGTCAAAGAAATATTCTGTCAAGTATAAAGTTTAAACATAACATACAACAAATTAGCGTAACGCACACATCGTATAAATTACTATGCGAGCAAATTAAAGTAAGGAACAATTATTTCAATACAACACGCAATCACTTTAGGGTATCGGCAAAATATTTTTTTTCGATTCCAAAATTATTAGCGTAATAACACTTTTATTATTTTCTCATCAAAAATAAAACGTGTAAGGGTCATTCCCTAAGTGCAAGGCCGGTTACCTTATTTAAATTCGGTTGCTTACGTACATTACACTAATTCTTAGTAGCTGTGTAGAATTTGTTTCTAATTACTTTATTTTTTGGAGCTATTTTGATCCAGTACACCCTAAAAAAAAATAGGGTAAGGAACATTTTTTTAAAGCTAGAATTTTTTTATATGCACCATTCGAAAGAGCGCAAAATTCTGAACAAAACTGTATACTTAACTCATTTTCGCCATTTTGTCCCTTACCCTAATTGAACCTACGGTCGACGATATTACTCAAAATAATACAGAATAGAATTAGACCAGTAACAGAAGGATATCTCGGCTCAGACCAATATGGCTTTCGAAAGAGCAGGGGGACTAGAGAAGCCATTTTTGCCCTCAGAATGATAATTGATAGGAGAATGGAACTTGACCAGGATACACACATAGCATTTATAGATTTAGAGAAGGCGTTCGATAAGGTTAATTGGAAACAGATGATGAAAATTTTGGAAAGAGCAGGTTTGGATTATAGGGATAGACGAATAATTTATGAACTCTACAGAAACCAGGAAACCATTATTGAAATAGGGGAAGAAACGAGAAAGGCACGAATTAAGCAGGGGGTAAGACAGGGTTGTCCACTTTCGCCGCTTATATTTAACATTTTTATAGAGTGCTCTATTAGGAAATTGGTAGAGTCTGGCAAAGGGGGGGTTAAATTCAATGGGACTAAGATACAATTCATACGTTTTGCTGACGATATAGCAGCATTAGCTCACACTACAGCAGATTTAGAAGAATTAGTAGTAGAAATGGATAACGTTTTTAATGAATTTGGCCTTAAAATTAATATTAACAAAACAAAAACTCTCACCACTTCAAAAACACTATCACGCCATAGACCAGTTACGCTTAATAATAAGACAATAGAACAGGTAACACAATTTAAATACTTGGGTAGCCTTATTACAAACGACTCCAGATGTACACAAGATATTGTCACCAGAATAGCCATGGCTAAAAAAACGTTCAACGCCAAGAAATACTTACTTAAAGCCAGAATATCAGGCCAAGTCAGGAAAAAGCTCATAAAAGTGTACATCTGGAGCATAGCTCTATACGGTTGTGAAACCTGGACCATGACTCAGCGAGACAGAGACCGTATAGAGGCGTTTGAGATGTGGTGTTAGCGGCGTATGGAGAGGATAAGCTGGACTCAGAAGGTGACCAACGAGGAAGTTCTCAACCGGATAAAGGAGAGGAGGTGCCTGTTGACAATCATCGCCAACAGAAGAGGGAAGATGTTAGGACACCTTATACGACACGACGAATTAATTAAGACCATCATAGAAGGAAAAGTAGAGGGGAAGAGGAAAAGAGGAAGGCCGAGAAGGTCGTACATGGACCAAGTGAAAGAAAAAGTAGACGTCGTGTCGTATCAGGGTCTTAAGGAAAAGGCACTGGAAAGGACCACTTGGAAATTGCTCCACAGACAAGAGCCCTGCTCTTAAGTTGATGATGATGACAGATGGTGCGTTTTTTACGCGCTACGTAGGATGCCCTGAAAATTTCGAGAATTTAATACTTAAGGAACGTATATTTGACATGTGTTATACCTCTTTCTTACAAGCATAGTCTCATTATTCCTAAACACTGGCCACTTAGAAAAAAAAAACAATGTCCGATTTTCAATTGTTTTTTAAAGTCGTTGAGTCGCTGGTGAAAATGGAGCTGTCACGCGAAAGTTTTAGAGCAATGATTTATTATGACTTTAAAAGTGGATTAACACAATAACAATGTGGAGACCGATTAACTATTGCTTTTAGTAGTGAAGCACCTTCAAAGACGACCATATACAGGTGGTATTCGGAATTCCAACGTGGCCGTGTGTCTCTTGCGGATGACGTACGTGAGGGTCGACCGAAAACGGCCGTTACCGATCAAAACATCGATGTTGTTCGCCAACTGATAAAGGAAGATAGGCATGTTACATATCGGGAGATTCAGGAGACTTTAGGCATTGGAATGAGTCAGGTACAAGTTATTTTACAACAAGAGTTGGGCGTGCGGAAGTTATTTTCCCGGTGGATTCCTCACTTGTTATCTGACGACCAGAAAACGGTACGTGTCAATTGGTGCCGCAAAACTTTAAAAAGATTTAATGGAGGAAGCTCAAATGCCGTTTTTAGTATTGTGTCAGGTGACTAATCATGGATTTACGCATATGAGCCTGAATCGAAAAACCAATCTCGAGTTTGGGTTTACGAAGACGAACCGAAGCCGACAAAAGTTGTTCGTTCTCGCAGCACGATCAAAAAAATCTCCAAATCGGGTCACGTGGCGACTATCGCTCTTGAAGATCGAAGAACTGTCAATGCCGATTGGTATATAGGCGTTTGTTTACCGATTGTTTTTGCTGAACTGTGAAAAACTAACCCTAACCGCCGTATTATATACTACACCATGATAATGCCAGCCGCTCAGAAAACAGACGACTATCTGAAGGGCCAAAACGTCGAATTACTGGACCATCCTCCGTACAGCCCCGACCTAAGTCCCAACGATTTTTTTACTTTCCCGAAAATAAAGAATCGGTTGCGTGGTCAGCGTTTTCAGACCGCGGAAGAAGCAGTCGACGCTTATAAAATGGCCATTTTGTCAACCCCCACTTCAGGCTTCAATAACTGTTTTAAAAACTGGTTTCAGAGAATGAAAAAGTGTATTAAACACAAAGGAGAATACTTTGAAAAACAATAAAAGTACTTTTATTTCATTAAAATGCGTATTTTTTCCGATTCCCGAAACTTTCAGGGCAACCTACGTAGTGTGAGAAGTGGCTCAATGGCACGTCAGGTCCAAAAGTTCGGGAGGCCATCTGTACTAAAAAACGTCGTACGAGACACGTGCAAAAATAAAATTAGTAACTCGTGTCTATTTAAAACATTCCCTTCGGTCGTGTTTTAAAACATCGCCACTCGTTTTGAATTTCATGTTTTTCGCACTTGTGTCGTAATGGACTACTTATTTTAATACAGATGGTGCCTTTTTTAAGCGATAGTGCGAGAAGTAGTTCATTTCTTGTTAGGTCGAAACTTCGAAGGGCCATTATATACTGAAAAACATCGTACGATAGGTACACGTGCGATTATCGCTCATAGGTACTTAAATATTTACACAGTCACAACCAAGGACCAACCAATCAATATAACCAATTTTGATTTTGTGTTTAATAAATACACAAATAATGCCCTCACCGGGATTCGAACCCGGAACCCTCAGAAACCCTCATCCCTTCGTAGGCAGGGTCACTACCAACTAGGCTACGGAGGCTGACAAATCATATATTTATTTATTTAAAGGTAACCCGTTTATACCAATTACCACCCAATATTAAATATTTTATCTTACCTCCCTATACTCGGAATATCTTATTAAAATATGGCTATGTTTGTCCTCTACAAGCACTTAAAGAGAACACGGCTATAATACAGTGTGTAACCATGGCCCAGACTTTAACGAAAATTTATAATACGTAATACGCATTACCGGCAATTGTTTTCAAGAACTTATTAAAAGTTGACAGATTAAATTAGCTGTAAAATTATAAATATTGTCATATTCATATCCCAAAGAAAAAATGACCAAGATCACCAACGTCCGAGGTGGGAATCGAACCCACGTGCTCAGCTTTCGCGGCTGATGCCTGCACCGCTCGGCCACTGTAATAGTACATTTCGATATAAGTGCATTATTTTTTTCTACGATGGTGAAAGTTGAGACCGAGTGAAACGAGGGCAACAATCACCCGAGTTAAAAAGAAGTTTTTAGACGTGCATCGAACGACTTTCTTGATAACAAGTGCCTTAAAAAGAGAAATTTACACACGCGAAGCGTGCGCAAAGTTGACTTTTCCGCACTAGTTAGAAAAAATCATTTTATTTCCTTCGAACGATCAATGTAACGCGTGTCCTGCTTACTTGGCAAACACTACGAGTAGCTGCAGACTGTCACTGTCAAGCGCTAATTAACGATACATTTTGAAGCATTGCTTTTAACTGAACTTTCCTTCGAAAATTAGGTAGTCACGTTTAAAATTAGAATTTTAAAAACCTGCATCTCAATCCAGGTTTCAATAAAAGCCCGCATGTTGTTAACACACTGTATAGCATTCCATCTTATACTCAATTCTCCACATTATCATTCCTAGTTATTAGTTGCGGACTGTAACGACTGGTAATTATAACGATCGGTAATAATGACCAACGGTAATTATCGGACGCGTAATGAAGAAATATCAATTACCATTACTGAATAGCGGTTATATTACCATCGCGGAGTACGTTATACGATGCTGGCAGACCAGTGTAATACCTGGGTGCTTAGACAAGTTGCCAAAGGCTAACGCTTAATCGTCAATCGTAAGCGAAAGGCATGCCTGTCTTTGTCGCACTGATATGTAAGAGTGGCAGAGAGGGAAACTACGATACGCTAAAGCGCAAGCGATTAGCAACTTGGCTAAGCATCCTGTGACCTGCAGGCTTAGCCAAGATGCCATTTTGCAATCGTATACGATAAGCGATAAGTAATAAATGTATGAGAATGACAGATTCTAACGAAAAGTCACTTAATCATTTCCATATATTATTATGGGCACGTGACTTATGCTTAGGGCTTGTTCATTAATCACGTCATACTGTATAAGGGGAGGGAGGGGTCAAGAAAAATCAACAATTATCACCATAGGCGAGGGTCATCGAACAAATCACGTGTAATTTTTTATCTGCTGAACAGCATAGCTAGTAAAAAAATCATCTATACTTTTTAAATACGTCAAACCTGGAACAAGTGTTATTAAAAAAATCATCATCATCATCAGCCGATGATAGTCTACTGCTGGACGTAGGCCTCTCCTTATAGACGCATTAGGAGGTAAATTCCCAAAATCGCCACGCTGGGCAAGCGAATTGGCGATCGCAGTAATGTGTCCACTATGATGACGCTGCTGCCTATCATCATTATTTTATCAAATAATGGTCAGTAACACTTCAATCCCTTAGTCGACTCTTACGACACCCGCAGGAGGAGTTGGGGTGATGAATGTATTCTTATTGCCGTCACCACACGGCTAGATCTTTAAAATCACTTTTTAAATATGTCAAACCCGGAACAAGTGTTATTAAACAAAAAACGTTGACAATCAATTACACTTCATATTGGAGGGAGGGGTCCAAAATAAGCCAACATATGACGTGATTAATGGACAACCCCTTATCGCTTATCGTATACGATTGCAGAATGGCATCTTTACTGCGAAAATCGAAATTCACAAATTTCAAGGATTTGTCTCTCTCACTCTAATGACGCCTTCGTTTTGAGTGACAGAGAAAAATCGTCGAAATGTACGAATTTCGATTTTCGCGGTACGCCTGATGATGAAGAAGATCGTAGTAGTTGTAATAACCGTATTTCCTCCATTTGAAAACATCCTACTAACAAACTATCCTAAAAAAACCTCCTAATCACCTTCATACGGAAATATACGTAAACACACACATTAATTACTCGATTGCGATGCCATTTCCCCATTTTATGAAACATTCATCGAAATCATCGGTACAAATCAAATTATCATTACTATCATTAGGCGAAGTGAAATATTATGTCATGGATACACAATATAGTCATACAATGTGTGATATTGTATTATTTACAAAAAATTAAATAAATATCTTGGGATCTAACACAAATCGACCTAGTCCCATAGTAAGCTCAAATTAAGGCTTGTGATGTGAATACCAAACGACGATACAGGTATACAGGGTGAAACATGTCTTGTGAAAAGTAATACGCTTTTCTAAACAACGAACAATTAAATGCCCCACTAGTAACTTACTTAAAAATTGACACGTTATTTATTTATTTTTTGTATTTTTTTGTTTCTTTTTTTTTGGCTTTAGGATATCCAAAAGGATTTGTAAGAGAAAATAATGGAATAATTTGAATTACCTTTTCAAATTGAAGTAATTAATAACGGAAATTTTGTAATTTCGTGTAAATTTAAATTATGTTTATTACATTTAACGTTTTGCATAGCTTAAATAGCCGTCATCATTTCTGAAAAACACCTTAAAAATTAGAAAAAGCTACAAAAAAACATGACTATTTCGAAGTTACTTGTGCGGGATTCAATTGTTAGTTGTTTATAGAGTTAGAAAAACGCATTACTGTATAATACGTAGATATATACGATATAGAGATACATAAATACGTAGGGCAGCCAAGCCACGACCAAGTAACAAATAAATATTTGTGATGACAAATTACACAAATAATGCCCTCGCCGTGATTCGAACCCAGAACTTCCAGCTTCGTAAGTTCACCACTATTGGTTCACATTATTGGTTCGCCTTGCCTTAGAAATGTGCGAAAAATGGGGAATCTTTATCCGATAGGGTAATTATCATATCGGTTACATTAACTCGATTCCGGGAAACAGATCGCACGATCGACTAGTTGCGTCTCTGTTGCACTCGCAAATTCTTCCATAAGAGTGACAAAGAGGCAACATGTCGATCATGGTTCGTAGTAGGACCTCAGTAAATTGCGGTAAATCATCGTTCTTGTTTAATTGACGGATTACTGAATTATTCGATTAAATTGCAAAATAAAAGCTTGTAATTAGTAGCAATTACAATAGAAATCGATGCAGTAACAACGGGCATGCTTCTGTAATAATGATTAATGTGATTAGTGAATGATGGAGCCGCCATCATAAATTTCGTAACGGCCACTGTGCTCAAATATAACTGAACATGTACTCTAACTAGAGGTCTGTAGTCGTACCATGACTTTACAAGTATCGGTGACGTTATAGGGTTTTCATCACACTTGCTGTCTAAGCGCGCCATTGCTTGCGCGCGTAGCGGGAGTAATAGAAAAGTGAAATTCCCTAGGGAGTAATAGAAATGTCAGTACGTCATTTAATAATATTATGTCTTAAAACTTATTTTTTGGTTGGCAAGTGTGATGAAAAACATTGTATGCATCACGGTCGGTAAGCGGAATACTAACTCGAGTCATAAAAGCCCTCCGCCTAGCGGCGTCGGGCTTCTAACACTCTCGTTAGTACTTACCTCCCTTGATGCACACTGTACTATTACAGTGCAGTATGCACTATAATATATACATAGTAGCCGTACCATGATTTGGAAAGTAACGTGATAAATACGTTAAATACATAGTAGCCGTACCATGATTTGGAAAGTAACGTGATAAATACGTTAAGTTTTCCTCGATACATTCTATTGCGCTCGCAGCTCGGACCGGTACTACATTTTATTTAACCTTCGGCATACAAGGTGGGGTATACCAGACCCCAAATGTATGGAAACGTCATATAAACATTTTTCACCTCCTATGCGGACGGTTAAAACTTGTTTAGTTTCGTATTTCCTTCTACCAGCCCTCCGGCCACAAGCACACGTATCATAATAAAAACTTGACTGATTTTGTCGTCAACGATTTCTAATTAAAAAGGGACCTTGGGACCTCGGAACCTTGACAATCTTCCATCGATGCATATAATAAAAAAAAAGGTCGAATTGAGGACCTCCTCCTTTTTGAATTCGGTTGATAAGTACTTATAATATATACAACAACGGGCTTAAAATAGATGTAAACACGAAAAGTGTACCTACATTTTCAAACTAAAAGAAAAAATGTGTTACCTTCCATAAAAAAATTACCTTCCTATATTTTGTATGAAGCCCAGAACGCATTGTCCCGAGAAATGGACTTGTAAATATCGAAAAAGCACTCGACAAATTCTGACACAAAATAAGAAAACATTACAAAAAATGTGTAAGCCGATAAGCTTAGGATTACCGCACCTCGTGGCAAACACTGCTAAGTCCGATTTTGACCGTTTTGTGTTCATAATTGACTTATCGCATTACAAACCTATCTTTTACATTTGAAATCGCTTTGTCGACTTTATTTTCAACGCGACATGGCTGGTTTTTGTTTTTATCGGTGGTGAATATAAATTGGTAGTATAATAACAACTGAAAGCAGCGGGCGACACTTTTGACATGTGAATTGACGTTTTGTGCATCCTTCAATGGGACGGAAGATAATTGCTTTATGCCAAATTGGCAGTACTTGTAATACTTAAATTAAAGGTGGGCTTGAGTGGTCTGAATTAAATTCGGAGAAATTTTGGAGAGAGTATTTTCAACGCACAGTTATATCGGCTACGTATACAAATATGTTAAAAGTAGGTACAGCAATATATTGATCTAGCATTTTTCTCAATACGCTGTGGAAAGCAGCATTTTCTTGTTTTTGATTTGAAATACTGAATCAATTAAGAAACTATTTTTTATGAGAACATTTGCTGGTGGTGCTTGCAAACTCTTTGTCAAAAAAATACGAATACATATAATTGGACTAGGGCTGCCCTACTGACTTACAAAGTTGTTATGAAATTCCACTGCATACCAAGTTAATCATCCAGGGACAGGTTAATTCCGGGTCCAATTTCGCGTAGGTAATGTAAACATATCTTTGCAAGTTTAAAAAAAAACATTTTTGCATTTCTCTCACATCTACGCAAGTATTAATTTCATACCACTATTCATACCACTCACATGCTTTAATTTTTGCGATAGACTCTATTCCTATGTAAAATAAGAGCGATGCATGGCTGATAGTTTGAAAAGAGGTATTAAACTTTTCAGACTAAACCATTAGTAGGGTGACAATAAATTTTAATTTCAACATAAAAAAAATTATGCTAAAAAAAAACTTGGTTCCACTTAAGTACTACATAAACGTGACCGCCATCGATTACTGAATTAGAAAAATGGGTTCCTGTTCACCGATTAAATTCCACCGTGTATAAACCTTGTTTGTTTTATGCCATTCAAGGGTGGTTTTCAAGTGATAGCATGACGCCAAATCAGGCCAAAACAAAGTAGGCATCCTATGCTTTTTAACACGTTAACTGCGAGACTGATTTTTTTGTACTTGCATACCATGCGTTACCAGGTATTTTCAGTCTGGTAGTTAAGTTCCATTATATGCGAACCAGGTTTTAATGGCCTGGTGAAAGCCATTCATAGAAATATGACCCTAAGATGAAGAATATTAAAAGTAAATGAATGAAATTTCGCGTGTGTTAAGTTCATTCATGTACCTACTAGATCCTAGCTTCGCCCGGGAATTGGACTGAAGTTTGTTGACTTTTATTTTGTAAGAGATGCCAGGTTTAACAGGCCTGTTAAGGCACCAATAAAAAAATATGCTGTGTTTTTTGAACCTGGTAATGCACTACAAAAATATAATAATAGGGATGGAACAATGAAACAATTACATGAAATCGACAAGTTTATTACAAAGGATGATTTAGTTAAAGTGCTTTTCGTTAAAACATGGCATTCTCCGTGGACACACTTGGAGATGATAAATCTAACTTTCTTTTCGATTTTTTTGGCTTAATAATATGTTTAACGGGGAATATATCAAAGTCTTCGTCACTACTGGAATTCATATTATTTGACATCATTCCACTACACTTTGATACACATTTCCACAATTTACCACGCGATTAAAACGCAATAGTATCGATGTCAAACAAAGCACTGGACCGCACTAGCCGCGGCGCACGCGCCCCTCCCCCGCTCAGTGCGGCTACCAGGCCTACAATTCAAGGCCTGGTGTTCGCACTGAGTTTATTCAATTTGAACTCCGTGCGAACTATGTCTAAAAAACCCTGGTGCATATTTTGAACGTGTTAAACGTATAAGCTTAAAAAATGGAACATAGATGTGTAACTATTTCGCTCGTACTCGTAGTACTTCTCGAATTACGGCGCCCGCACCGAGCGAGATGGCACGATTTTAGAGCGCGCACATACATAAAGTCATCAACAAGGCAAATAATGCCTTGTTTCGCAGCGAACGTGTTAATGAGAGGCAGCAGTCTTATTTTTTAAATACTCTTCTTTGTATACTTCAGCGTTTAAACTACCTGTGGTGAAAAACAAAATTGAAACGCATGCTACGTTGACAAATTGCTTGCCATACGAGTATTATTTACCAATTTTTTCAACACTGATGGCTGTATCTTGTTTAGAGAGAATTTTTCTAGCGGGCATGGTACAATACTAAGGTCCAGGGGTCGTTTATAAATCTAGTTTGCAGTACATTTCGTCGTCCATGATAATACATTGCTTTTTCTTAGTCAGCACATGATCATACAGTTTACTTGTCCGTTTTCTAACTGATACGACTTTTTTTCATCTCTTTTAGGTTGTTTCTGTTTTTTATATGTCTTTAGATTACGTCTCTTTTACATTTTTTGTATCATAAAAGACGGAGTTTTCGCTTTTTTGGTAGCATTGGACAGAAAGAGTTGGATTTTGTAAAAATATTCGTACTACTTTCTTATGCAACGCTGGGTCCCATGGTCCCTGTTTTCTTCCACTCTTGGGCAGATATTCTAAAGTTAAAGTGTTGGCGAACTTATTTATCAGTTTATACCAGTCGTCCAAAATTATTTTCCGTGTCTCTAAGTTAATCAGATCCATTTCATTGAATCTAAAGGAATGACATATTGTTTCTGACCTTAAATCATACCCATTAATATGGTTCATAATATACTGAACAGTTTTTGTTACATAAAGTTGAGTATACGTATTTATAGGGCCCTAAAGTTGTCTACTTACATTTAGATACGGTCCTTAGGTACTGAATTTATATGGCACAAAACAAATGCTAAATTTCCACGTGTTTTGACTTTTTAACTTCTTGTGAAAAATCATTATGGATATTTATGGATATTTCCATTCTATCCTAATACAGGGAGTCGATTTGTGGGCAACATCTGCTGACCGTGATAGGCCATTTAAGCTTCAAAAGCGCGCATTACGAATAATCTCCCGTAAACCGGCTGATCACCCCGCCAAAGAACTTTTCAAACAATATAAAATCTTAACTCTGCCCAGTGTATATATCCTTACTGCTTGCAAATATGTAAGGGCTAACCAGCATAACTACTCTGCATACGGCGTCGCGGCGACGGCTCGCTAAGTCGCGTGCATCACTCAGCGTCTTCGGCCCTAGAATTTATAACTGTATTCCAATCGACATAAAAAACTCTGCTAGTGACACAATATTCACAAACAAATTGAAATCGCTGCTCTGTGAGTTGGCATGTTACAATACTAACGAATTTATACAAAGTGAATTGTAATTAGTATCCAGATAATACCTACTCGTAACTACTCGTCGTACACCTAGCCACCACTACCTTATGTGACAAAAATTTGTAATTGTAATTATGACATGATGTAATGACATTGTTTTTATATAGTTAAATATACCTATGTATTAATATAAGTAACTAATGCACTAAAACTTTTGATTATATGTATATACCTACTACCAAACCAAATTGTTTTTGACGTGTAAAATTGTTATCACATTTTTACCAATAAATAAATTTGAATTTGAATTTGAATTTGAATTATTTAATGAACCCTCTAAAATCCTCTTTTGCCAGTGACTAAAAAAACAACCTGAATGTATTTAGGTTCTATTTATGCACAACATATTAAAAACCGTTTAAATTATTTATTATATGTTTAATATGCACTAATGTTAATAACAACGACGGATTTTCTCAGACACGTAAAAGCTTAAATTGTCTAACACGCGTTGATTCACGTTTATTATACTTAGATTAATCCACTACATGGATAGGTGAGTGCTAATCAACTCTTCAAATGGCTATACAAAAGGCATAGAATCGGACGGCCACGGGGGCCACCACTTTCTACTAATGTGGTTCAGTTTAGGGCCTAATCTGAATCGCGATGTGTCAGTTCCATAGAATAACTGTCAAAAATTGACAGGAAGAATCTAAACTGAATCGCATTTAACATATCAAGATAGACCTGGATAATACACTTCCAAAGTACATAACCAATACAACTTTATCCATATCCTAAAATACAGGTCAAACCTAGTTTAGGAGCTGGAAATCTTGTCATCCCTTAGCACAATGTTTGTACTGCTACTGTAAACCTACATTATATCTAGTTATAAGTTTTGTGTACAATAAATAAATATTATTATAAAAATATTATTAACTCACATCCCTCACAGGTTTCGCCCAATAAAGAAGACTCTTGAACCAGAAACTATAACTTACACCTGCGACTCATCAGATTTCATGCTCCGGCGTAAATGCGAAAAAGATTAACAGTGCCATGTGGCGCTACAGTTTACAATCGGCCATTGATTGCCACTCGGCCACCCAGTCCCTGTCACTCAAACAAACATGGGTTTACTTGTAACTTGTAAACAATACACAATAAAAGCTTTTGTTGAATTGTTTGGACGAAACGAACGATGGTAAGTTAAGAATTAGGATTTTGCGGCTCTAATATTAAAATTTATTATACTGGGCAATATAGAATTAATAATTGTATGAAATTATAGCATAATCAACTAAACAAACCAACATTATTTTTAACTTACGAACATAGATATCGGGGCTATAAAATCATGTTTTATCGATTAAATAAAAACCGTATTCTATTTTTTACAATATTCTTGTGCAATTAATTTAGTCTTACGTCGCGCTATCGGTAGTGTCGGTAGATATTATAACTTAGAAAAGTTAGATTATTTTATTATTAGTTAGATCCTATCAGTACAAGTAGAGAAAAAACAAACTACATAAAGAAATAGGTTAGAAAACCATTTTAATTTTTTTAATTTCTTATTAATGTGACATATTTCCAAAAAAATACATTCACAAGAAAAATACGATTCCTGACTTACCTCCCTTCACTACGGTTAATCCACCTACAAGAGACATTCAAAATTATCCAATAAAATTAGATTTTGCACGCCACAGTACCCAATTCACAAAGAAGTCAATCATTTTCGAGTTAAAATGGCGGACAATGGTAACTGACGGACAAATTTAACACCCGTGATGGATTTAGCAAAAAGGTTATGGGAAATCGCAATTTGATAAATGTCGGAAATTTAGATTGATCGCTTGATTATTGAATAACTTCATCGTTTTTTCTACTACTCACAAATTCTGAGTTTTAAGGTTACTTTTTGAGACCAGCGTGTTTCTATTGCGAAGCCTTGTTTAGCAGAAACACTAGTTTAAATAAATGGTGTAAGGATATAACACAGAAACAACTAGTTAGTGAACTTATTTATATATTCACGATATATAATTATATGCGTTAGAGTTACGGGAGAGTAAAGGAATCAGCGGCGGTCAGTGAGGTGTCTAAATATACATAAGCAACTAAATATAATATTTATATTCTGAGCATTTTCCATTTATTTTGTCCATTTTCAAAAATTGGTTTGGAAATGGATACATTTTGAGTTTTTCTACTCTGAATCACGAGGTCTTTCGATCCCAAAAGGAAAAAGAGTGTCCCGAAATTTCCATACCTTTTCCGGATTTCCTCCATTGTTACCGCCATACAAAGTGTGCAGTGGTAACAGATTAGGAAAAAAACCATAGGACATTTTTCGATCGAATCGAAAGAGCTCGTGATTCTGAATAGAAATGACCCAAAAGGGGATTGGGTATTTTTGTATGGACTAGTGGCGTCTTTTTTTTTTCAGCGTCCATCGTTCATGTTACTACTATTTTGTAGTGCTACCTTAGACTAGCTTATTTACAAAATAAGTTTTGCCGTAAGTAATATCGGAGCCAAGATATGGTCCTTCAAACAATGTTATTGGACCAGTGAATATACCTAACTAAGACAGGTTTAGGAGACAGCTTAGACGACTACAGGCTTAATTAACTCGATAATAATACTAACAAAGATACAAGGATATTGCCCTTAAAGTATAATAGTTAATTTAACCGACTTTAAAAAAGAAGATCTTAGGTACCTATATGAAAATGCAACTGTATTTTCTTATGCGATTTCTATGCTGTCTGTTTAGTGATCATTAAAAATGTTGCAAAATGGTTTCAATAGACGGTTCACCCTCTGACTACACCATAAGGAAACACAGGTGTGATGCACACATGCAAAATGTTTTGACATATTTCCAAGTAGGAAATGTACCTAATTAGTGATTAGTTTTTAGATTGGAATTGTTACTAATGCTTTCTTATGTATAAAACACAACATATGTGACATTATTTGGGATAAGGGGCCTTATTGTCGATGGCTCTTACATCCGGTGACGTCATATTTGTATACAAACATGGCTCATAACGCTGTAAGCGCCAATGACAATAACGTCCCTTTTCCCAGATTTTGTCATTTTTAGTATTACGTTGAATTACTTTTTACACATTTTCTGGCTCGTCGTAAACTTCATTCTCAATATTATCTTGGCGAATCACTCTCTAAAAACTGTGCCGGATCAAGATGTTCTTGATAGCTATCCCATCCCAAGAACCATATAATCGACATTACATGTGAGCAACAGCCTACGCTCTTCCCAACAATACATGAACAATAATGTCCTAATATTGCCTCTGGGCCTTGTAATCCACCATCTACAGCAACATTACATACATTTATTTATATACCTGGAAAAACACGCATATAGTGTAAAAATATGAATACCAACTTTTATTTGTTGTTTAAAATGCGACATAAAACCTTTGACATAATTACGTTCAATAGAACGTTCATCGACATCCGTCATAAAATCGCCGTGTTAAAGAAAAAAGGAACAATCTCTAAATAATCATTGACCGAAAAAGAACCTTATGCCCTACCTGTCTGTGTCTGTTACCTTATGAGTTAAGGTTAGGTTTTACGTGGCATACACAATAATAGTTTTAACTCCTTCCAATGCATTTCAAAAATAAATGTGAGTCTTTACTATAAAACTTTAAAGTATGATATCTCGGCTCCGATATAATTTAGCTATATGCACTCCATAATAAAATAAGTTTATTTTAAATTAAATCTAACTAATCTACTTAACCTACCCTATATCTAAAATTGGCCCTTGTGGCATTGTACCGAGGATGCTGGCGGCATTTCCTCGCTGTATCGCAATACTGATGTGTTGTGCGAGGAAGTCGCCAGCTCTTCGGTCTTTAATTACATTTCGCGATCTCAGCAAACAATTTGCGTGCACTGGGGCCCCAAGAACCTAAAGTTTCTACGCCAAACGGTACAAAATCGTACTCTTTGCCGAGGCCCTTATATTTATTACGTTTTAAAATTGCTCTTTACAAATTTATCACTTTCATGTGTGGCCGCCAAAATTTAAAAACGACGCCAACTTTACCCAAACCGTTTTACCCATATATTCAAAATTATGAAAATGGACAAAATAAAAAGAAAGGCTTATATTTTATATTTTTCCGACTCATAGAATTAATGCATTCCCAGTTACTCATTGATACTACGTTGTAGTATACCTACGTTGATACTCCTATAAGATATATTATAATTTATGGAAGTGACAGATCGCGATTTGGGTTAGATCCTAAAGGGCATTTCTTCGAGCGTTTCAACCGCCGTGACTTCGGTGGCAGCATTATTACGCGTTTTCCGCACTTAACACTTAATTTAACTATCTGAAAGGGAATTACCATCGTGTTGGTAATTCCCTTTCAGATAGTTAAATTATGTGTCAAAAGCAGAGAACAGGATTAATTTTAAGCTCAGTACCTACTAACTATACGTTACGCTCTCTACTCTCAACCGGCTAGTTTTCATTTCATCATCAGTCCATATCAGTCAACTTCTGGACGTAGGCCTCTTCCGTGACCTATGTTTGCGGACGTATAAGGAGGTACTCAGCAGTGTTATTCACTAAGGAAACTGCCTTGCTATCAGCGCTGTGTCAGCGCTGCGGCAGCGTCGAGCCTAAAAATGGTATTCACTAATGCACTTTAAACAACACTAGCGCTCGGCGACGAATGCGGCGTGAGCTGGAACTACAATGCGTCGAGAGTTACCGCCTACAGTTCGACGACGAGCTGTTCTAATACCGTTTTTTGCAGCGCTGCGCTCGACGTCGAAGTGAAGGCTGTCTCGTCGTCGAGCTCGTTGACGAACGCTGCGTCGAATGTGTGAATAAGATAATAGCATAGCAGCTCATAATCTTCACGCGGATAGGCGATCGCATAGTGTCTTTACTATGATTACCCTGTCCGTTATCAATCTTTTGTAAACGAATGGCCAGTGATACTTCAATCCCTTAGTCAACACTTGGGTCACAATTCTTTTCGTTGTCTCGTTTCATACCACTCTGTTACGCTTTTAGTTACTGTTTCGACTAAGTATATTAAAAAAATCTGTTGCACTTGTATTTCTTTTTCAGGCTAGATTTTAATCCATACTTCAGACATTGAAAACAAAACATCATCTCATGCAAAAATTACCACTGCGTCACGGTTTTTAGGGACACAAAATAAGACACCGAAAAGAATTTTGACCCTCTTACAACCCGCGGGAAGAGTTGGGGTGGTGACAAATGTATTCTTACTTCTCTAGCCATAGCGAAGAGTATCTTTTCAAAGGGACTTATTTCCACTATGACAACAAGGGTTATTTTTCAATGTTTTTATAGGAGAAGTAATCTCTATTGACTAAGCAGAAATAAGACCTTTCGAAAAGAAATAAGACCTTAGTTTATAAGTGCTAGAGGTGTGCGCCGCCACAGAAATCGCCGGCGGCGGCGCGCCGCAAAATTTTGCCGGCGCGGCGGCGCCACGCCGGCGTCAAGGTCGAATTATTGCCCTATACGTTCAACGTTCATATATCCTTATATATGAACGTATAGGGCAATAATTCGATTCTCATCCTTATGAGAAGGTATTAAACACCTAGATATAGTTTAGGACAAGTTTATCATTAAAAAAAAACACATAAAAAATTATAAGATTGTATTTTATGCGACAATTGTTATAATTATCGTGTTCGAAAATTATTTTATTAACTCGCAATGGGTCGAGTCGTGACATTTTGTCTACACATC
>JALPQI010010933.1:0-12500 GCA_025490895.1 Thaumatotibia leucotreta
ATCATTATACTCGTTTCCGACTAATTCGCATACGTGGAATACGATTTCCGGGTCCATTCTAAAATCCAAGATAGCGGGAACTTTTTTTTTTTGCAATTTTCATCATTATACTCGTTTCCGACTAATTCGCATACGTGAAATACGATTTCCGAGTCCATTCTAAAATCCAAGATGGCTGGAACTTTTTTTTTTGCAATTTTCATCATTATACTCGTTTCTGACTAATTTGCATACGTGGAATATCATTTTTGGGTCCATTCTAAGATCCAAGATGGCGGGAACTTTTTTTTTTGAAATTTTTATCATTATACTCGTTTCTGACTAATTCGTATACGTGGAATATCATTTTTGGGTCCATTCTAAGATCCAAGATGGCGGGAACTTTTTTTTGCAATTTTCATCATTGTACTCGTTTCTGACTAATTCGCATACGTGCAATACGATTTCCGGGTCCATTCTAAGATTCAAGATGGCGGGAACTTTTCATTTTGCAATTTTCATCATTATACTCCTTTCCGACTAATTCGCATACGTGGAATACGATTTCCGGCTCCATTCTAAAATCCAAGATGGCGGGAACTTTTTTTTGTAATTTTCATCATTGTACTCGTTTCTGACTAATTCGCATACGTGGAAAATCATTTTTGGGTCCATTCTAAGATCCAAGATGGCGGGAACTTTTTTTTGCAATTTTCATCATTGTACTCGTTTCTGACTAATTCGCATACGTGTAATACGATTTCCGGGTCCATTCTAAGATCTAAGATGGCGGGAACTTTTTTTTGCAATTTTCATCATTATACTCGTTTCTGACTAATTTGCATACGTGGAATACGATTTTCGAGTCCATTCTGAGATCAAAGATGGCGGGAACTTTTTTTTGCAATTTTCATCATTATACTCAATTCTGACTATTTCGCATACGTGTAATACGATTTCCGGGTCCATTCTAAGATCCAAGATGGCGAGAACTTTTTCTGCAATTTTCATCATCATACTTGTTTCCGACTAATTCGCATACGTGGAATACGATTTTCGGGTCCATTCTAAGATTCAAGATTATGGCAACTTTTTATTTTGCAATTTTCATCATTATACTCGTTTCCGACTAATTCGCATACGTGGAATACGATTTCCAGGTCCATTCTAAAATCCAAGATAGCGGGAACTTTTTTTTTGCAATTTTTATCATTATACTCGGTTCGGACTAATTCACATAAGTGGAATACGATTTTCGAGTCCATTCTAAAATCCAAGATGGCGGGAACTTTTTTTGCAATTTTCATCATTATACTCGTTTCTGACTAATTCGCATACGTGTAATACGATTTCCTGGTCCATTCTAAAATCCAAGATGGCGGGATCTTTTTTAAAAATTTTCGTCTTTAAATACTCGTTTCTGACTAATTCGCATGGTGGAATACGATTTTCGGGTCCATTCTAAGATTCAAGATGGCGGGAACTTTTTATTTTGCAATTTTCATCATTATACTCGTTTCCGACTAATTCGCATACGTGGAATACGATTTCCTGGTCCATTCTAAAATCCAAGATGGCGGGATCTTTTTTAAAAATTTTCGTCTTTAAATACTCGTTTCTGACTAATTCGCATGGTGGAATACGATTTCCGGCTCCATTCTAAAATCCAAGATGGCGGGAACTTTTTTTTGTAATTTTCATCATTGTACTCGTTTCTGACTAATTCGCATACGTGGAAAATCATTTTTGGGTCCATTCTAAGATCCAAGATGGCGGGAACTTTTTTTTGCAATTTTCATCATTGTACTCGTTTCTGACTAATTCGCATACGTGTAATACGATTTCCGGGTCCATTCTAAGATCTAAGATGGCGGGAACTTTTTTTTGCAATTTTCATCATTATACTCGTTTCTGACTAATTTGCATACGTGGAATACGATTTTCGAGTCCATTCTGAGATCAAAGATGGCGGGAACTTTTTTTTGCAATTTTCATCATTATACTCAATTCTGACTATTTCGCATACGTGTAATACGATTTCCGGGTCCATTCTAAGATCCAAGATGGCGAGAACTTTTTCTGCAATTTTCATCATCATACTTGTTTCCGACTAATTCGCATACGTGGAATACGATTTTCGGGTCCATTCTAAGATTCAAGATGATGGAAACTTTTTATTTTGCAATTTTCATCATTATACTCGTTTCCGACTAATTCGCATACGTGGAATACGATTTCCAGGTCCATTCTAAAATCCAAGATAGCGGGAACTTTTTTTTTGCAATTTTTATCATTATACTCGTTTCCGACTAATTCACATAAGTGGAATACGATTTTCGAGTCCATTCTAAAATCCAAGATGGCGGGAACTTTTTTTGCAATTTTCATCATTATACTCGTTTCTGACTAATTCGCATACGTGGAATATCATTTTTGGGTCCAGTCTAAGATCCAAGATGGCGGGAACTTTTTTTTGCAATTTCCGTCCTGATACTCGTTTCCGACTAATCCGCATACGTGGAATACGATTCCCGGGTCCATTCTAAAATCCAAGATGGCGGGAACTTTTTTTTGCAATTCTCATCATTATACTTTTTTCTGACTAATTCGCATACGTGGAATACGATTTTCGGGTCCATTCTAAGATCTTGGAGATGGCGGTAATTTTTTTTGTAATATTTGTCAATGTACTCGTTTTCGACTAATTTATAAACGTGGAACCCTAATTTGGGGTTAATTTAATATCCAAGAGTTTTTATATTTAGCATGTTCTTATGAGTACCTAGCGGAAATGCAGTACCTATAATGAAAAAAAAAAACTGCACATAAGTTCAAAAAAGGTGCCGCCATTTTGCGTCTTACAATTGATGTACTTTTGGGCAGTTTTTATCATTAAAGATACTCCATTTCCAATACATATACGTAAATAACCTTGGATTTTAAATTCGCCCTAAATTCGGGTTCCACGTTTGTAAATTAGTCGAAAACAAGTACAATGATAAAAAATACAAAAAAAAGTTCCCGCCATCTTGGATCTCAGAATGGACCCTAAAATCGTATGCGAATTAGTCAGAAACGAGTATAATGATGAAAATTGCAAGAAAAACGTTCCCGCCATCTTGGATCTCAGAATTGGAAGTCAGAAACGAGTATGAAGATGGAAAATTAAAAAAAAAGTTCCCGCCATCTTGGATTTTAGAATGGACCAGGAAATCGTATTCCACGTATGCGAATTAGTCAGAAACGAGTCTAATGATGAAAATTGCAAAACTAAGTTGCCGCCATCTTGGATCTCATAATGGACCCGAAAATTGTATTCAACGTATGCGAATTAGTCAGAAACGAGTATAATGATGAAAATTGCAAAAAAAAATACCTGCCAACTTAGATCTCAGAATGGACCCGAAAATCGTATTCCACGTATGCGAATTAGTCGGAAACGAGTATAATGATGAAAATTGCAAAATAAAAAGTTCCCGCCATCTTGAATCTTAAAATGGACCCGTAAATCGTATTCCACCATGCGAATTAGTCAGAAACGAGTATATAAAGATGAAAATTTTAAAAAAAGTTCCCGCCATCTTGGATTTTAGAATGGACCCGAAAATCGTATTCCACGTATGCGAATTAGTCAGAAAAAAGTATAATGATGAAAATTACAAAAAAAGTTCCCGCCATCTTGGATCTTAGAATGGACCCGAAAATCGTATTCCACGTATGCGAATTAGTCGGAAACGAGTATAATGATGAAAATTGCAAAATAAAAAGTTCCCGCCATCTTGAATCTTAGAATGGACCCGAAAATCGTATTCCACCATGCGAATTAGTCAGAAACGAGTATTTAAAGACGAAAATTTTTAAAAAAGATCCCGCCATCTTGGATTTTAGAATGGACCAGGAAATCGTATTACACGTATGCGAATTAGTCAGAAACGAGTATAATGATGAAAATTGCAAAAATAAGTTGCCGCCATCTTGGATCTCATAATGGACCCGAAAATTGTATTCAACGTATGCGAATTAGTCAGAAACGAGTATAATGATGAAAATTGCAAAAAAAGTACCTGCCATCTTAGATCTCAGAATGGACCCGAAAATCGTATTCCACGTATGCGAATTAGTCAGAAAAAAGTATAATGATGAAAATTACAAAAAAAAGTTCCCGCCATCTTGGATCTTAGAATGGAGCCGAAAATCGTATTCCACGTACCTATGCGAATTAGTCAGAAACGAGTATAATGATGAAAATTGCAAAAATAAGTTGCTGCCATCTTGGATCTCATAATGGACCCGAAAATTATATTCAACGTATGCGAATTAGTCAGAAACGAGTATAACCCAACTCTGTCAGGAATAAGTAGGTACACTCTTCACGCTTCAAGTTCGTCTGTTTACTCATTTTCACCCTGTATAATTATGTATGTAACACCCTGTATGTAAGTATGTATCTATCGGATCTATGATCACTTTGTATAACTATAAAACGAAACGAAAGAGCTCGTGATTCTGAGTAGAAAAAATGTAAAAAAGTCCATATATGGAAAATTTTAAAAAACGACAACAAAATAAAAACCTGCCTGTTTGCACCTTGTAAAACACTGTTTTTACAAAATCAAAGATTGTGCGCAACAAAAAACAAAAAAAAAGAAACTAAAGAACATTTTCAGCGCGTATAGTTAGGGTTTGAACCTGGTACCACTGCTTCACAGCCGAACGCATGAACCACATTACCAACCTCCCTATATTGTGGTACGGCGAAATATGCTATGTGTTGCAAGTGATCATGCGTTTCGTTTGTGGCAAAGTAGTGTATACTGTTTCAGAGCCATCTGTATGCCATGCTCACGAACAACAAAGATCAACCGTGGCGCCGTCTAGTAGTGACAAGATTTCAGGTGGATGCATTTTAATGTATGGTGCTGATATATCTACTTAAACTAAATAATCTCTGGTTTGATGCACCAATCACAACTATTTTTAAAGGCGGTTTAAGTTTTTATAGGTTGACATTGAAATTCTTTGCCGTGATGCATTAAAGAGGGGGTGACATTTCTCAACTAAAATTCAGGACCGTTTTTGAAAGGCAATTTACTATGGCGTGCAGCTTCCATGTTTTATTTGTTCGTAGGCCTTTTAGTCCGTGGGCTACTCGGCCTGAAATTAGAAAACGGTATAATTTGGGGGTACCAAGTGTCCTCTTTACAGTAGTTAGACATATTCATAAGGATGTTAAAAAAGTATGATAGACATCTCAAAGTGGTAGCTAATAGGCATACGGGCTATTTCAAGATTTCCGTTGTATGACAGGTATGGTTAAAATTAGGAGGTACAAATTTTCCTTTTCACGGCTGTTAGGTAAGCTTATAAAAACGTCAAAAATGTAAGATTGCCATTTATAAGTGCTAACTAACAAAAATGGGGGCCAATCAAAGATGGTGGATCTCAAGTTTTACAAAATCAAGTATATCTCGAGAACTATTAAATATATCTAATTACTCTCTGAAACAAAATTAAAGGCATATCTGTAAGCTTCATATTTTGCATATACACCATATTGCTAAAACCAACCAATAATTAATTATGACCAAATTTATGGAAATTTCGTGATTTTGATTTTTTTTGTGTCGTGTTTTTACATAGTAGTCATGACGCTAGAAAAATTAAATATTTTTTCAAAGATAGTGTATTTAATAAGCTTTAATTTGATGTATATAACTTGTTGGCGGTATTAAAAAAAAGACCCATAAAAAATATTTAAATGAATTGTAGTCATAATCCACCGTATACTTAGTGATTTAGGAGGTGATTTTTATTATATTTTTCAATCTTGGTTATTTGAAATAAGCACTATTATTTACGAGTGGCACTTCTATCGCCTCTTAAATCATTAAGTATACGGTGGATTATGACTACAATTCATTTAAATATTTTTTATGGGTCTTTTTTTTAATATTTTTGACGTTTTTATAAGCTTACCTAACAGCCGTGAAAAGGAAAATTTGTACCTCCTAATTTTAACCATACCTGTCATACAACGGAAATCTTGAAATAGCCCGTATGCCTATTAGCTACCACTTTGAGATGTCTATCATACTTTTTTAACATCCTTATGAATATGTCTAACTACTGTAATAAGGACACTTGGTACCCCCAAATTATACCGTTTTCTAATTTCAGACCGACTAGCCCACGGACTATTTGTAAATGCCGTCCTAAGAGACAACCAGGGGCAACCATTGACAGCCATGAAGCAACACTTTATTATGAATATGAATTGGTTTTCACAGGCTCCTGCAAGATGATATCAGCCATGGACGAAGTCGCAATGGCCCTCGGCATGAACTGCCCCGACTTGGTCTCCGCGGATTTCTGGAAGTCCTACTCCTTGACTCCGAGCGGCATCAGGGCGCTCGGGAACTGCCGCAAGCTGCAGGAACTGGATGTTGGCTGGTGGTGAGACACTTTATACTGACTTGCTGTACCAAGACTTCGTCTGTAATTCCTAGAACCATAGAATTTTCTAGAAGAAAATAGCCTATATCCTTCCTAGTGTGTGTAACTATCTCCACACCAAATTTTATGAAAAAAGTTTTAGCAGTTTAGGCGTGATGGCGTAACAAAGAAAAAAGACAAACATACAGATGGGGCTAATTGCCCATTTATAATATTGGCGACGATTATCTTACTTGTTCCACAATATTAGACTAGCTATACTAAGACTTCGTCTATGTAATTAACCATGTAATTTTCTAGAAAAAATTGCCTATGTCCTTCCCTTAGTCTGAAACTATCTCCATACCAAATTTAATGAAAAAAGTGTTAGCATTTTAAGCGCGAGAGTGGAACAAATAAACAAACAGATAGACCGACAGACGAGGTTACTTTCGTATTTATAATATTGGCGGGAAAGGGCGATGTTAGAAATGGTTTATTTCATTATTTCGTCATATTACAAAGTGTTTATTCAGCTTTACTTCCAAATGTTCGGAACTAAAAAGACACACGGATATATACGCACACAGCACACTGCAGATGTAGATCTTCCGTTTTACGTAAAAGTTTCGTCCGTGAAAGATATGATTTTACTAGTTTGACTACGGAATAAAAACGAAAGCTATCAGCCATGGAAACCATAGTCCTCGGCGTGAACAGCTCCGACTTGGTCTCCGCGGATTTCTGGAAGTCCTACTCCTTGACTCCGAGCGGCATCAGGGCGCTCGGGAACTGCCGCAAGCTGCAGGAACTGGATGTTGGCTGGTGGTGAGACACTTTATACTGACTAGCTATACTAAGACTTCGTCTATGTAATTAACCATAGAATTTTCTAGAAAAAATTGCCTATATCCTTCCCAGAGTCTTAAACTATCTCCATACAAAATTTCATGAAAATAGTTTTAGCAGTTTAGGCGTGATGGCGTAACAAAGAAAAAGACAGACAGACAGATGGGGCTAATGTCCCATTTATAATATTGGTGACGATTATCTAACTTGTTCCACAATATTAGACTAGCTATACTAAGACTTCGTCTATGTAATTGACCATAGAATTTTCTAGAAAAAATTGCCTGTATCCTTCCTAGAGTCTGAAACTATCTCCATACCAAATTTCATGAAAAAAGTGTTAGCATTTTAAGCGCGAGAGTGGAACAAATAAACAAACAGATAGACAGACAGACGAGGCTACTTTCGTATTTATAATGTTGGCTCCCGCCAATGTTAGAAATGGTTTATTTCATTATTTCGTAATATTACAAAGTGTTTATTCAGCTTTACTTCCAAATGTTCGGAACTAAAAATACACACTGATATATACGCACACAGCACACTACAGATGTAGATCTTCCGTTTTACGTAAAAGTTTCGTCCGTGAAAGATATGATTTTGCTAGTTTGACTACGGAATAAAAACGAAAGCTATCAGCCATGAAAGCCATAGTCCTCGGCATGAACTGCCCCGAGTTGGTCTCCGCGGATTTCTGGAAGTCCTATTCCTTGACTCCGAGCGGCATCAGGGCGCTCGGGAACTGCCGCAAGCTGCAGGAACTGGATGTTGGCTGGTGGTGAGACACTTTATACTGACTAGCTATACTAAGACTTCGTCTATGTAATTAACCATAGAATTTTCTAGAAAAAATTGCCTATATCCTTCCCAGAGTCTTAAACTATCTTCATACTAAATTTCATGAAAATAGTTTTAGCAGTTTAGGCGTGATGGCGTGACAAAAAAAAAGACAGACAGAGAGGGCTACTCTCGCATTTCTAATATTGGTAAAGATTCGGTTGTAGAAATTAATTAGATGTATATTTCGTCAGATTTGAAAGTGTTTATGATGCTTTATTTCTGATTTTAATTTTTTTTTGGATCTCAACTTGATCGGGGACAGGCGTAGAAACAGAAACTACATATAGGGATGTCTCACGCAACTGTCCATAGGCGATAATTATGATTTTGCTATGTAATAAAACTGGAAGCTATTATTATGCGTGAAAGCGGAACAAACCAACCTACAAACACATAGACCGAGCTACTTTCGCGTTTTTAACACTATTCTTACACTAAGAACGCAAGCAACGCGTTTTACACTGAGATACGACTATATGGTGCTAAAAAAGGAAGCTACCATCAGCCATGGAAGCCATAGTCCTCGGCATGAACTGCCCCGAGTTGGTCTCCGCGGATTTCTGGAAGTCCTACTCCTTGACTCCGAGCGGCATCAGGGCGCTCGGGAACTGCCGCAAGCTGCAGGAACTGGATGTTGGCTGGTGGTGAGACGCTTTATACTGACTTGCTGTACCAAGACTTCGTCTATGTAATTAACCATAGAATTTTCTAGAAAAAATTGCCTATATCCTTCCCAGAGTCTGAAACTATCTCCATACCAAATTTCATGAAAATAGTTTTAGCAGTTTAGGCGTGATGACGAGACAAAAAAAAGACAGACAGAGAGGGCTACTCTCGCATTTCTAATATTGGTAAAGATGCGGTTGTAGAAATTAATTAGATGTATATTTCGTCAGATTTGATAGTGTTTATAATGCTTTATTTCTGATTTTAATATTTTTTTGGATCTCAACTTAATCGAGGACAGGCGTAGATACAGAAACTACATATACTATATGGGATATCTCACGCAACTGTCCATAGGCGATAATTATGATTTTGCTACGGAATAAAACTGGAAGCTATTATTATGCGTGAAAGCGGAACAAACCAACCTACAAACACATAGACCGAGCTACTTTCGCGTTTTTAACACTATTCTTACACTAAGAACGCAAGCAACGCGTTTTACACTGAGATACGACTATATGGTTCTAAAAAAGCAAGCTACCATCAGCCATGGAAGCCATAGTCCTCGGCATGAACTGCCCCGAGTTGGTCTCCGCGGATTTCTGGAAGTCCTACTCCTTGACTCCGAGCGGCATCAGGGCGCTCGGGAACTGCCGCAAGCTGCAGGAACTGGATGTTGGCTGGTGGTGAGACACTTTATACTGACTAGCTATACTAAGACTTCTATAATTCCGAGAACCATAGACTTTGCTGGAAAAAAAATTGCCTATATCCTTCCCAGTGTCTTGAATCATCTCCATACCAAATTTCATAAAAGTAGTTTTAGCCGTTTTGGCGTGATGGCGTAACAAAGAAAAAGACAAACAAACAGGACTACTCTCGCATTTCTAGTATTGGTAAAGATGCGGTTGTAGAAATTAATTAGATATATATTTCGTCAGATTTGATAGTGTTTATGATGCTTTATTTCTGATTTTAATATTTTTTTGGATCTCAACTTGATCGAGGACAGGCGTAGCCTCGTCCTGCCCGTTTACTAAATTAGAGCTTTTGAAATTGAAACCTAATGAGTTCGAAAATAAAATCGCTTTTCTTTTGTCCTGAACAATCGAATATGTCCTTTATAAATCACATTGGGCAGGACGAGGGTAGATACAGAAACTACATATACTATATGGGATGTGTCACGCAACTGTCCATAGGCGATAATTATGATTTTTGTTGAATGATGATTTTAATTATGATTATTATGCGTGAAAGCGGAACAAACCAACCTAAAAACACATAGACCGAGCTACTTTCGCGTTTTTAACACTATTCTTACACTAAGAACGCAAGCAACGCGTTTTACACTGAGATACGACTATATGGTGCTAAAAAAGCAAGCTACCATCAGCCATGGAAGCCATAGTCCTCGGCATGAACTGCCCCGAGTTGGTCTCCGCGGATTTCTGGAAGTCCTACTCCTTGACTCCGAGCGGCATCAGGGCGCTCGGGAACTGTCGCAAGCTGCAGGAACTGGATGTTGGCTGGTGGTGAGACACTTTATACTGACTAGCTATACTAAGACTTCGTCTGTAATTCTTAGAACCATAGAATTTTCTAGAAGAAAATAGCCTATATCCTTCCCAGCGTCTGAAACTATCTCCATACCAAATTCCATGAAAAAAAAATTTAGCAGTTTAGGCGTGATGGCGTAACAAAGAAAAAAGACAGACAGACAGATGGGGCTAATGTCCCTTTTATAATATTGGTGACGATTATCTAACTTGTTCCACAATATTAGAAATTGTTACTTTCAAACTATTTTCTTGAAAAAAACATTTATTATTTTGTCTGATTAAAAAACCGTGTATGGGAACCAAACAGACAGACGAACAGACGCACACTGTAGATCTCCATTTTACATACAAGCTTCGTCCGTCAAAATTATAATTTTGCTATTTTGGCTACGGAATAAAAGCTATCAACCATGGACACACTACAGATGTAGGTATTCCGTTTTACATAAAAGTTTCGTCAGTGAAAGTTATTTTGTTAGTTTTTCTACGGAGTAAAAAACAAAAGACATCAGCCATGGAAGCCATAGTCCTCGGCATGAACTGCCCCGAGTTAGTCTCCGCGGATTTCTGGAAGTCCTACTCCTTGACTCCGAGCGGCATCAGGGCGCTCGGGAACTGCCGCAAGCTGCAGGAACTGGATGTTGGCTGGTGGTGAGACACTTTATACTGACTAGCTATACTAAGACTTCGTCTGTAATTCCTAGAACCATAGAATTTTCTAGATGAAAATAGCCTATGTCCTTCCTAGTGTGTTGAACTATCTCCACACCAAATTCCATGAAAATTTTTTTAGCAGTTTAGGCGTGATGGCGTGACAAAGAAAAAGACAGACAGAATGGGCTATTATCGCGTTTTAAATTTTTGCAGGGCCTTTATAATCTAAATATCTTCTTGAAATAGATATGTATATGTATTGTCATATTTGAAAGTGTTTATAAAGCTTTACTTCCATGACTTTTTCATAATTTTCGAACCAAAAAGACAGACGAATAGACGCAGACGGCACACTAGAGATGTAGGTATTCCGTTTTAGGTACGTAAAAGTTTCGTCCGTGAAAGCTATGATTTTGAATAACAGCGAAAGCTATAGCTAATGGAAGCCATAATCACCAGACACACTACAGATATAGTTATTCCATTTTACGTAAAAGCTATCATTTTGCTAGTTTGCCTATGGTATAACTAGATTTTGCTCGCGACTTCGTCATCAGTGAACCATGCAATTTTCAGGAAAAGTAACTAGTCTGCAACCTTCCCTGCACTTAGGACTATATCTATAAGAAGTTCCATACAATTCGTTTCAGTAGTTTAGACGTGATGTCGTAACAAATTAAAAGACAAACGGACAAGGATACTTTCGCATTTCAAATATTGGTAGGGATTCGGTTATCCCGCAATTTAAAAAAATGGATGATTTCAAAATGTTGTGTAGACTTTTTGAAACTTTTGTTTTTCCCGTTATTTGCGGGTTTTTATAGAAGCAATCTTTGTCCTTGTGACTGCCACTCGTTCCATTTTTATCTAAATTGACTTTTCCTCCGCGACAACATGTTCCGTTTTGTAATTTAAAGATTAGACTAAATTCATATTTGTTGAGAATCTAAAATTAAAGTGGAAATTTTGGAAACTCTTTTTTCCGAAATAATCCAAAAAAACTTAGCCGCATGGAAAGAAACGGAATTTTTTCTGGAAATTGTCAACGCTAGAAAACACACGATACACTACTAACCCATTTGTGGCTCGCTCGCCGACCGGCACCCCGTTGACGTATGCCCGCCTACACCGAATATGCCTAAACTACCCTGAAACCATACGTTGAAACCCTGATTCCGGCCTCTGTAGTAATGTAGTACAGGAAATTACTTGCCTTCGGAAACGTTCGTAAACACATGCTGTTTCAGGCAGTGTCACCGAGTCTGACTGAAGTAGCATGACAGCTATTACTGTCAGTCTCAGTGAGATAGACGTTTCCGAAGGCAAGTAATTTCTCACTACATCTGTACTGTGTCTTCAGCCTCCAAGCCGGCGGCTCCGGCGAGTGGCTCGCCTGGCTGCGCGGCGCCTCCCTCCGCAAACTCTTCCTCGGCGCACTCCGCGGCATCGCCGACCGCGACCTGCGCTCGCTCTTACCCGCGCTGAGCCGCCTAGCTCAGCTAGACCTGCTCGGCG
>JALPQI010010933.1:17500-51825 GCA_025490895.1 Thaumatotibia leucotreta
TGACGTGTGACTCCTGTGTAGTGCAACCAAGGGTGCACGGAGCTTCAAGAAAACGGAACGGCCAGAGTACTCACAGTCGAATGACAAAGGAGGCATCTATTGACATGTCTGTCGTTAAAGTACAGATTTATTTGAGCACAATGGCTATTCTAATACACGGTGCTCGTGAGCATTCCGAAAGATTTTAATGCTGCATTCCTGACCATATTTAGAGTCTTTAATGTTATAAAAATTTCCTGTATTCGGCTTGGTTTCAGAGATAATCAATCTTTTTTTGAAATAAGTTTTTCGACGTAACTCGTCATTTAACTTCTTTTTGATTACAATGCTAACACAATGTGTTTTAATATTACCACACCTTTTGCCTAACAATCAAAAAATACGAATAGACTTGACGAAATACGAACAAATTGTTGTTATAATACTGGAAATGTTAAAAAGTATTCAAAAAGCCTAAAAAAAAGAAAAAATATATATTTTGGTGGAATTGACATTAGGTCTCATAATATTTTTTGTTTATTTTGATGTCTAGAATGCATAGTTAAAATCTTTCGCAATGCTCGCGAGCACCGTGTACCTATATGTGATGTCCACGTGACGTACCTACATATAGAAGTATTATGTTACTGTGCTATCTATGTATTTTTTTGTATAAATATAATTAATTAATCGTTATGGCATTTGAGCTCCCATTTATGACACTTTCGTGTTTTAAGATATTTAAATCTTTTTTAATACCAACTTGTGTTCTAATTTAAATTGTTTTCTTACAGGATCTTAGCAGAATGCCACGAACTGAAGCTTTTGGATGTTAGTTTTTGCGATCAGATACAAGAGTCTCAGGTAATTCACACATAATTTTATTGAAGTAATTTGTTTCGCTTACAAAAAAGTTATCAAAACGCCAAAATTTGATCCGTTGGTCAGAAAAACATGAATATTAGGCTTGTAGAATACTTTTAAAGGAACTTATTTCCAATTCCAACATAATCGGCCCAGCCGTTAAAATAACTTCGGAACCCTACACATAGCCTGGCCCGATATAGTCCGTTTTTTAGGGTTCCGTAGCCAAAATGGCAAAAACGGAACCCTTATAGATTCGTCATGACCGTCTGTCCGTCTGTCACAGCCGATTTACTTGGAAACTATAAATGCTACAGTAACGAAATTTGGTAAGAATATGTGTTGTATGAACCGCTACAGGATTATGATACTAAATTGTAAAAAAACTATTGGGGTGGGGGCCCTCCAATCCCTCCATACATGTAACTGAGGGATAGAATTTTTTTTTAGCTGTATATTAGCGTGGGGGTATTAATAGAAAGGTCTTTGAAAATGATATGAAGGTTTATAAATCTCATTTTTATTTAAGCAAATCGTTTTCGAGATATCAGCTCTCAAAGTCTGAAAAATGTGTCCCCCTCCCTCTATTTTTTAAACTACGCGATATAAACTTCTAATAAAAATATATGTTATGCACATTAATAAACTCTATCAACGATTTTTGGTTTGATTAAATTAGTTTTTGAGGCAGGTTGATTTAACTGTATTTTTTAAATAATAAATTGATAATGGTACGGAACCCTTCGCGAGCGAGTCCGACTCGCACTTGGCCGGTTTTTTAGTATATACTTGTGCTATTTCACATGTAAATTAAATATTCTACTCTTACAAAAATTAGACTAAATAACTATATAGACAATTTCAACATTCCAGGTACTAGAATGGCGCTCACGCTACCCACACGTGAGCATAAAGCGCTCGTTCCAATCCGCCACGCTCACCGCCACGCCGAACCCGTTATTCCTGGCCCCGAGTCTGGAGTGAAGGAAAATGGCGGACTATTCGCTTCTGTGTAGGTGTTGCAAGTCGTTTACATTAGTACATTACTAGAGGCCGGGATGAAAGGGGTTGCCGGCCGAAGACATATATATCTGAGGCAGACAACCCCATATTTCCGCGGTATGTATAGTGCTGTTATCTCCCATAGAACCACTATAAGAGATGCGTCTTTTTTTTACGGCAGTACGGTACGCTATGGACATTTGTTACAGAGGTAACTCGGGAGTGTTAAAGGATTCATGTAAAATCTCGTCAAGAGCTTAAAGATTATAAATATAAATGGACTGTTGTTTATATATACAGGGTGTTTGGTTAGCGGTGTCGGAGCGTTTAAGGGCTTAAACTACAATCAATTTTATCGATAAATTACCATACAATTTTTTTTTGGGCCAACGATAATTATTATATGGTGGCCATTGTAAAATTTCAAACAGACGAATACGGGCGCACGTGATATTTCTGGAATTATACGTTTGTTATCGGTCCTATCCCTGCAAAAAAAACTCGTTAGAGAGCTCATTAGATATGCAAACTAATTAAGCTAATCATTTGACTCAACTATTTAAACAACAAGGATAAAACAAAAATTAATTAAAAATAGTAAAAAATTCATCTTAATTTTGCATGAAAACTAGGTCGTTAAGATAAGTTTTTGGTGTTATTATTTATTAGTGCAGTATGTTAGCTAAAAAATAACACCATAATTACACATATAACTGACAGCAAAACATATTCTTCTAAATTGTAAACAGGTAGAGGTATACAGGAGTAGGCACTTGGGGACTCCACATACACTAAAGGAGGCATTTAGCAACCTGAAACATACACTGAGTTTCGTAGAGGAGCTTGGATGATTAGAATAGGGCTACCTCGCTATCACGCAAAAAAGGCACAATGGTTGTCGAGTTGCGGAAAAAGCCCAGTATAACTAACTAACTACAGTTATACCTTAAGTACTTTAGGAATTACAAGTGCTCAAACATACACCAAAACAGCTGCATTTAGCGTTCCCGATGCAAAATCCATAAACAAATGAATGTCAGCAGTGTACTGACTAGTGAAGTGGCCGCCTTCCATCCATCCAGTGCATGTTTGAGCACTTCTAATTCCTAAAGTACTTAAGGTATAACTGTGATTTTATGGTGTTGTATTTTAGCTAACATCCTGTACTAACAAATATCAACACCAAAAATCTATCTTAACGACCTAGTTTTCATGCAAAATTAAATTAATTTAAAAATTAAGGTGATTTTTTTACTTTTTTAGTTAAAAAAACTTTTTTTAGCCTTGTTGTTCAAATAGTTTAGTCAAATGATTAGCTTATTAATTAGTTTGCTTATCTAATGAGCTCTCTAACGAGGTTTTTTTTGCAGGGATAAGACCGATAACAAACGTATAATTCCAGAAATATCACGTGCGCCCGTATTCGTCTGTTTGAAATTTTATAATGGCCGCCATTTAATTATCGTTGGCACAAAAAAAATGTATGGTAATTTATCGATAAAATTGATTGTAGTTTAAGTCCTTAAAAGCTCCGACACCGCTAACCAAACATCCTGTATGTTCAAAAAATGTATTGATGACATTGATTACATATCAGAGATATAGTGTCAATTTCATTGTCTTGTGCAATTAAAAAAAAATTCAAGCTAAAAATTAATTACATTGGTCGCCCACTGATGAGTATTGATAAACTAAATCAAAATATTAATTACTTATGTATGATATGTGAAGTGTCACTGTTAACTTCATGTATTAATGATGGGCAGTAGCATCATCATAGAGGATACACTACGGCGATCGCCAATCCGATTGCCCAGCGTGGCGATTATGGGTTTTACCTTCTAATGCGTCCACGTATAGGTAATACGAGAGGCCTAAGTCCAGCAGTGGATTGAAATAATTAATAATAATACGGTTATTATAAGAGATCGGACAAATGTGCGTCATTGTTCGCAATAATATGGACATGACTACAAAGTTGATTGAATAATTAATCATTTAATCATTTTCCGAAAATTACCTATTTGACAGACCTTAAAGCTTCGAAATCAAATTTCAAGAAATTATTCGTTTAATTATTAATCAAATTCGGAGTCATATCCATATATTGAGAACAATGACGCACATTTATCCGATCTCCGGTTAGTATGAAAAAGGGACTGGCAAAAAAGAGTTTATAAAAAATAAGGTACGAAAGTCTAGTTTAAGCAAATTGAGTCACAGATTATATTTTGTATTACTGATGAAGATTATTAGATATAACGCAGTAGTTTTAACAGTGCACTAAAAGTTTAGTAATTTTAATTGGTTTATGATTATATTTGTGTTATTTTCATAGTTAAGTATGAACTGCATTAATTATCTATGCGTAAGCTAAGCATGTATTTTTGGTGTTAAGCTACTAAGCTTAGTAAGACAATTTAAATAACTAATAATTTCATTAAAACCTAATATTTTAAGATGAATATGCCAGAGGGATGGGTTTAGACATAATAAGCAAACGATGGTCTGAAATTCATGATTTATGAATGTATATAAGACTGATTATTACTTACTTTAGTGTTAATTTATAGTGGAACTCACAAAATATCACAACACAGTTTGTAAAATTGAAATTCGAAAATCACATAATAATCAGGGCTCGGATTTTTGATCGCGCGATAAAACGATAGAGTGCCATGGAGCCGATATTAACATTAAAACTTTAGCCTTTGCAACGATAAATCCGAGCCCTGATAATAATGTTCTTTGCAAAATGTAAAACATTGATTATATTGGATTGAAACATTCTTAGACAGCTTTTCTCAAGCGTTTAATTTTGTTTTTGGAAGTGTCTCTGAAATAAAACTTATAAAACACAGTTTTCACTACATCACAACTTGTCATGCCATAACCTGAAATGGGAGAGATGTCAAAAAACCCCTTATTCAACCTCTCCTAACTCATAGACATATTGATAAGACCGAAAGGGACAAACAATAATTAGCGGCTTGCTAAGTTAGGAGACAATTATGAATTAGGGGGTAAGATTATAACGTCGGTTGACAAACAAAACTCACTATAAAAACTATCACTACTCCTAGCAACCTCGTATGTCAGTATTGAAGCAGACTTGAAGATTTTCAAGTAGGTATTTGTTACTTGAGTTTTGATTGTCACCCGATAATGCTATTGATACCTACTTAAATATAAATTAAATTTAAGTAATTGTTAAATTATTAATTATTCAGTGAACTTTTGATAATATTATATTATTTTAATAGTCAATGTTTTAGAATGTAAGAAAATAAAAATGACTACAATAAAATATAAATATATCGCATCACAATATACCACTGTAATACATTTTAATATATTTTTTTATCTGTAGGAAAGCGATCAAGCTGAAAATGATGACATTGATGATAGCAGCTAAGCTGCATTTATGAAAATATGATGACCAGATGACGAACTTTTTAAAATTTTATTAAATATAGATGTTTTACTTTCAGCCGCGTACGTAACAGAGTTTTGTAACCTGCAAAATAAAATAATTTTCTCTTGTAACCAGTTACAAGCTAATGATGATCAACGCATTAACAAAATTAAAAACCGATTTCTCCAAAATCCCATCATCAGACCCCAACTTGACCTGACTGTGTGAATCGATTTTGATGAATCTTTTTTATTTAATATTTTCTTCGGTTACCGCGAGGATCACACATGAAATAAAACTATGAAAACGGATAAACTCGCGTAGTCGCCCGCAAACCACGAACCCTGTAAAATGTTCGAAACGTCGGGATGAAGTTAAAGTTAATTAATATACGCGAGTTTATACGTTTTCATAGTTTTTTTTTTATTAATCTGCACTGTTCACAAAACAGGGTTACGAAAGTGGCCGGAAATGTTTTACTTTGCAACTGGTTACGGGAAAAACAAAATAAAAAACTTACTTTGTACTATCTACAAAATTGAATGTTGACCTACAATAGGAGCTTTTTATAGTAACATTGACAGTAAAATTGTAGCATCTGTACAACTTGACTTTCAATGTTACTATGATAAGCTCCTATTGTGGGTCATTCATTATTCAATTTTGTCGATTACTACACTCTCAAAACTCGGTGACATATGTGGCCGAAAGGATTTTTTTAAGTTGTAGTTGCCAGATTATTTAAGATATTACCGAAAAATATTTTCTGCACCTAATGATAAGCTGACATAATTTTATAAAGATGCAATATATGACAAAAACCGAATATTTGATTAGGTTGAAAACAATACCTACTTAAATTCTTACTACTTTAAACATTTGGAAACCAGTTTAGAATAGTTTAATCTTTACAGATAAGTATATTGAATATTATGACATCGCATTTATTATAATAGAAATACTACCAGTGGCAGCTAATGGACATAAATGATAATATTTACTGTAATATAACAGATATTGCCAGGTCAATTAGAAGTCTCATGCTACTACATAATTATTATGGTTTACTTGTTATAAACTAAAATAGATATTATATAGGAGGAGGAAACCAAGGCGGGAGTCAAACCTGCGTTTTCGACTGCTGATCGCTCGCAATTAAAAACTAATTGTGCAATTAACTAAACATAATATTATAAGAGGCCTTAGCACATCTTGTGTTTGACAGTAGCTTGCAGCTACCCGTCTCTTTTTTTATTGTATTGATTAAAAAAAGACGTAGGTATTAGTTGCCGTCAAACACGAGATATGCTAGGCTCCCAAAGATCAGACTGAATGGAGTATTGTTTGCAATAATATGGTCATCACTCTATTTGATTAAATGATTAATCAATCAAATAATTTCTTGAAATTGAAAATTGATTCTTTTTTGTGACTACACTGATTTTCATATTAAACGGTATCAAATATGTAATTTAATTTATTTTTTTAATAATTTAAATAGTAAAATTTGGAGTCATGTCCATATTATTGCTAACAATGACGCCAATTTGTCCGTTTCTAAATATTATAGATAATATCTATATTTTGATATTCAAAATGTCGTTAGGTAGGTAAGGCGTTATTTTTTTGTGTTAAGACAGCCGCCATCAGATGGTTGAAAATTATTTTCATTGTCTTATTTTGTGTCCCTAAAAAACGTGACGCAGTGGTGATTTTTGTATGAGATGAATGTTTTGTTTTGAATTTCTGATGTATGGATTAAGATCTAGCGTGAAAAAGAAATACAAGTGTACCGGATTTTTTTGTATAGGTACTGAGTCGGTTGGAACAGCAACTAAAAGCGTGACAGAGTGGTATGAAATAAAACAACGAAAATAATTTTGTCCAAGATATATCAAAGCGGCTACTGTGCTCAAAAATATGTGGACATGCACTCTATCGCCCGATTTAGAGGTTTGTTGAGATATTTGTGAGCACAAGTTTATAATTGAATGTTATTTTGATTTACAATAAATATTTACTTTATTTACATGGCTTTCTTTAACCTCCTTAGCTCTAACCTAACCAACTGTTGAAAGACAAACTCAGCTCTATACAGGCGCGGATCCAGGACTTCGTTTTGGGGGGGCACTGCCCTATGATATGGTAGTGTTTTATACTTAAAACAGCACCTAGGCATATATAAGTCCAGTGTGAGGGGGGGCAAGTGCCCCCATTGACTAATGTATACCTGTCTCTTGCATATTCATTGAGGTGTGTAGCTATTGAAATAGGACAGATAGAAAACTTGGCCTTGAGCAGCCGTTGTGCGAAAGAGCCGTTGTACGGGCAGTTTCTTAGAATCGGTGGCCTGGCAATTCTTGTCTGTGACAAGGCCCGAACTGGGCTCCACAGACAACGACTTTTCGCCATTTTTGTTGTCACTGACGAGGGGATAAAAATCTCTAAAAGCACGGAAGGACAGACGAGAAAAATTGCCGCTCTATTTGGCTGGGTGTAGATGAGCAGTTCTCAAAAAGTTTGTACCTACACAATTAAGACTAAATGCGTGAGTTACCGTTTTCCTGTTTTGAAACCAAATTCTATAATGATATTATAATAATTAAATTATTCACTGTTTATTTCCAATTAAGGTTATATGGATTGTGGGGTTTAATTACCTATGCGGAATATTTTGGTATAACATACATGACATTTCGCTGGTTAGAAACAAATTCTGCATACCGCCATCCATTACCCTTGCAAAGTCGTTATAATCTTACAAAGAATATAAACACCATTTTGAATCACGCCAAAATAAACCGTACATGCGCGGGCTAGGGTCCATATTAAATATGTATATTTTTTTGAGTTCCGTTATTCTAGTAGAGCTCAAAATGCAACACGCTTCGCCCACTGAATCACAACACGTTGGCGTGATTCTCAAAAGTACCGTAAATAGTAATATTTTGTCTGGAAATGGTAATATTGCATTTTAATATTTATTTATATTTCATTACAGTTGTTAGATAATGAAAAAATAATTACGAAAACCTGAATTCTCAATTTTTTGTTTAGCGTTTATAAAAAGTAGAATACAGGAATAATATACTAAACATATGTATAAGGTATTTTAGCCTCATGTTTTAACTATGTCAAAAGGACAATATTAAGTCCATAAGTTTAAAAATGATGGAGATAATCGACTAAACAAAATAACGCAACATGTGCGTGATCAGTGGCTAAGCGGCGTTGCAAAATCACGCATACGCTGCGTGATTAGCGCTGAATGGGTTAAAATAAATCCTACAAAAAATGTGAACAGACTTGGAAAATTAGGCAGTCATTTGTCAATATGTCTTAAATTGTGTACAAAATGTTTGAGAACCACTTAGGTATTGAGTGTCACTTAAGTAAATGTAACTCCTAAAACAGCTGGATACTTATTTAGTGGAGTGTCGTGGTATTTATGTAATCCCTGTAGTACCTACAGTTTACAAAAAAATCTAGCACTCTTCGACTGCATTCCTAATAAATTTGAAAAGTAGTAGTCCACATTTTTTGTTGACTGTACTATTTACGCCTACAATATCCTGGCTTAGCCATTTTGCACAGATTTATTGAGATTTACGACGTATGTGTTCCCACGTAAGTGCTTTTAAGGCCGTTAAGGCACTTTAGTAAGATTAGTTACCTATTCTGGGTCCCTTATTTACCAATATTAGATTAGGCAGTACTTACCTATTAGGTGTAGATCCAGTATTAGCTGAGGTCTTTCTACTCGAACAAAAACAATGGACGTAATCAACCAAATAAATAAGGTACAGCCGGGTAAGACCGGACTATTTTTCGGTGAGTAGAAAGGATGTCACAAAAAAAAATCTCACTAACTTTTACTTGTAGATGTGTAATGTACGTGATAAAAAAGAAATCAAGCTTTCAATATAAATTTACTTCATGCCGCTCAGCCGAATAGCTTTGAAGTAATCGACACTCAAACTAGCACAAATTTTTTTAAGACATTCAACCGAAAAACCTTCTTGGCTTAAGATCAGACTAGTATATATCTAATTGTAACTTAAAAGTAAGGAGAAGAAGGCGCATAGGTAGCTTCCTGTTAAAGATCGAATCTCCAAAAATTCTCGAAAAAATAAGTTTTTTCAAGCGTTCGTGGCTCACGACTGATGCGGCTGAGCGGTTGCTGCGTACTAGCGAGCGCGGCGGGGTGAAATGGTGTCTTGCATAATATAGCCAGTGAGGAAAAAATACTACTATTGTAGTAGTTATTGCGGTCATCCGATCTCACATTAGATTCGACCTTATCCGAGTGTACCTTAGTTATAGACCCAAGGAGGAATATCCGTGGGTGTTGTAAAAGGCGAGAAAGGGAATGAAGTGTCACTGACCATTCATTTATTGAAGATGATGATGGACAGCAGGGTCATCATACGTAGTGGACACTACTGCGATCGCCAACCCGCTTGCACAGCTTGGCGATTATGAGCATTTACCTAAAGGGTGTACCGATAAAAAACTGGCAAATTCAAATGAAAAAATCGGGTCAATATAGTTAAAAAGCTGTAATTTCTGGCTTTTGTAATTTACTAGGAGGTCTTAAATTAGCTAACTTTGGTCCTTTTTTGTTGCTACTGCAATTTCAATATTCACAATAAGTACAAGTTCTCAGAACCCCTTCGAAATCTATTTTTCCAAGCTCTTTTTTTTATTCCCACTGCACGATATCATGTTCCGCAGAAGTGACCTAAATATCTGGTTAATCTCCATGTTTTTTTTAATATACCCCTGCCTTGGGCGCAGTAATACTCTGTGAAAGGAATTATGTCACAATTACATATTATGTGAAATTTTTATGGGTCTTTAATCAATTATTTAATCCTATCTTAGTCTTAATCCTATCTTAGCAAATCTTAGTCTCTTTGGCATACTTTTATGAAGCAAAATCAGTGCCAAAAAGTAAGAAGGATAGTATGCATAAGTCAAGGAGATCTTAAGGAACACGGCAAGAATAGCCTGATATATTGACAACAGTCCCATAATTTAGAAAACTGCATACAAAAAAAGAAAAAATGTTTGGAAAAGATAGTTTGCAAGAGGTTTCGAAGAAGCTGTACGGTGAGTACCTGAAATGCAGTAGTGACACAAAAGTACTACAGTCAGTCAGCTAAGTTAAGACTTCCTGGTTAATTTCCAAAGCATGAAATTATAGCTACCTAACTATATCGGCACGATTTTTTCATTTGAATGCCAGTTTTTCATCGCTACACCCCTTACTATTGCGTCCCATATGCAAAAGTAGGTAATTAAGAGAGACCACAGAACTTCGTTTTTGCTTTATCCTGTAGTGGTTTCAGATGGACTGAGGCTGATGGTTTTTGTGTGTCTGCGATAATAATATCATGGCGATTATTGTTAGATGTGGATGGCTAACCTATGGTCTTCTATAGTCTACCACGAACAAAATATAATTAAATGGTTATATTCACGTGTACCTACTTATTCAGTATGCGCGACATGTTTCGCAGAGCACAGGTCTCCATTATCAAGCACTGATCCCGCGTTCACACCAAGCGACTCGCGAGCGCGGCGCTTAGGTACTGCAGTGTTATTTACTAAGGAAACCGCCTTGCTGCAGCGGCAGCGTCGAGCCTAAGAATGGTATTCACTAATGTAAGGTAAATGTCCCCTATTACGGTATGTTAAGGGTCTCGAGACTTTGTGTATTTTTAAATAAAAATCTTAGCAAGATACCACTACAAAAGCTATTGAATATGTTATATCGATTCTTTGACAGTTAGTTTATGCATACATTTTATAGATTTTGCTCAAACTTTTTTATATATTAATTTAATTGTGAACGTCTTATTTGCTGCCTATTTCGTGATAAAATTCGGCGCTGCTCCTAATTTCGTGAACTCGCGGCCCCTATTTCGTGATAAAGATATTTAGAGTAAATGACTAATGTTTCTTTAACAAAATGTTATTTTTAACGAACTTGCTTAAGTTAAGATATCATACGGATATCATTTAAATTAAACAACATGGTTAAATGAGATCCAGCTTAAAGTTTTTATTTCTTAATAATGAAAGAAGATAAAATCTACCCATTTGCATACTAGTACGGTCAAATCGTATATTAAACTCGCAAAACATGTAGTAAAGCTGCATTTTTGGTATGTTATTTAGACACCATAGGGCAGTATAAAACCACATTTTGCAAGCAAAAAAAAGTTGTGCTAGCTGCGTGAAAAACTGTGAAATTTACTGTCTATTTTTAGTTTCTGATTTTTATAAAAAAAGCCTTACGTTTTTTGACAATTTGTCAGCCTCCGTAGCCTAGTTGGTAGTGACCCTGCCTACGAAGCTGGAGGTTCCGGGTTCGAATCCCGGCGAGGGCATTCTTTGTGTATTTATTTATCACAAATGTTTGTTCCTTGGTCATGGCTGTCTATGTATTTAAGTAGTTATCTATATGTATCTATCTATTATATATATCGTCGCCTGGTACCCACATTACAAGCCTTAATTGAGCTTACCGTGGGACTAGGTCGATTTGTGTAAGATGTCCCAAGATATTTATTTATTATTTATTTATTTATGTATCAGGTAACGTTTAAAGATTAATGAATTTGTAACAAGATGAGATAACATGCATTACCGAAGGTCTTATAGTTTCAGAGATTCGAGACTTCAAATAGTACCCTGTTTTGTAAACTAGATAAAATGTTGAGTTTTGCTAACGTTTTTGGTTTAATATCGCCTTACCTAATTATGCTACGAAAAACATGAAATAATTATATTATAGCGCAATTAATATTCTTTCATTTAAGGGTAAAATCAGGTCAGTAAACTTTGTAATTGAAAATAAAAACGCGTAATTCAAAAGGCAGTAGGCCCGCTATCTAAGTTTTTCATACAAATCGCAAGTCGTGTTGCAAAGCTGCAATTTTAGTATATTATAAAGGCGCTATAAGGACGTACAAAAATGCATATTACAAGAAAAACAAAAAAGGAACTTCGGCATAGGACGAAAAAAACAGAAAAAATATTGGACTTCTTTTACTTTTTGACGTTTAATTAAAAAACTATTATCTTTTTGATACTAATTGCTACAAAACATAGAAAGAATATTAAATTCGAAAGGATTTGAGCTACCTTGCATTACCCTAAATTATATAGATTTAGAGATACGACATTTCAAAATGTGCCCTTCATTAAGTTAAGAAAATAAGTGCATGTTTTGAAGCCTCGCATACCCCCAACTATAAGACTTACAGTAATTGTTATCGGCTCAATTTGTTTCAAATTTAATATAGTTATTATCTACAATTACTTTTTTTCCCTTAGCGCGAACGTTTTGCCAATATTTAGTGAATAGCTTTAACGTAACCTAAAATTTGTTTATGTTTTGATGAAAGGGCACTTTGTGAAATGTCGTATCTCAAAATATATATAACTTACGGTGAAGCAACGTAGCTCAAATCCTTTCAAATTTAATGTTCTTTCTTAGTTTTATAGCAATTAGTATCAAAAAGATAATAGATTTTTAGTTAAACGTCAAAAACTAAAAAAAGTGCGAATTTTTTTCCGTTTCTTACGTCCTATGCCCATAAATTATTTTTTTGTTTTTCTTTTAATATGCATTTTCGTATATATCTATAAGGCCTTTATAATATACCAAAATTGCAGCTTTGCAACTCGACTTGCGATTTGTATGAAAAACTTAGATAGCGGGCCTCCTGCCTTTGGAATTTCGGGTTTATACTTTCAACTACAAAGTTCACTGACCTAATTTTACCCTTAAATTAAAGAATATTAAGTGCGCTATAAGGTCACTATTGCATGTTTTTCGTAGCATAATTAGGTGAGGCGATATTAAGTCGAAAATGTTAGCAAAACACAAAATTTTATCTAGTTTACAAAAAGGGGTACTTTCAAAGTCTCGAATCTCTGAAACTATAAGACCTACGGTAATGCATGTTAGCTCGACTTGTTGGAAATTTATTAGTCTTTAAACGTTTATTTACATATGATATCAAAAACGTAAGGTTTTTTAAATAAAAATCAGAAACTAAAAAATGGCCGTAAATTTCGCAGTTTTTCACGTACTACCCAGCTAGCACAACTTTTTTTTGCTTGCAAAATATGGTTTTATACTGTCCTATAGTGTCTAAACAACATACCAAAAATGCAGCGATACTACTTGATTTGCGAGTTTAGGGTAAAATTATGTACGATTTGACCGTACTATACCATAATACTCTTTAGGCGGTTAAAAACAAACTTAAATAAACTTGAACATTAAACCTCTCTTTGATTGATAACGAAATAAACATTAATTAGGGTAGACCGGGGTAAATCGGATCAGCGAGCGAATCGGATCAAGGTCCAAAATCTCTAAGGCTCGAGTTTACCACACTTTTATTCTAAGAATAGCGCTTACTCTCAGATACTAGTGACAAAATACTATGGAGTTTTGACATTACTATCCCAGAGTAAGCATTATTCTTAGAATCAAAATTTGGTAAAACGCACCCTTAGTATTTTAAAAGATTCTTCAACAATTTGAAGATTTTTTTTCAAATACTATGTGTGCTCAATAGCACACTTCAGTTGAGCAACACTTCCTCGTTGTCCTTAATCGTTAATTAAAAAAAAATACGTAGAGATTTCGTACCTTGATCCGATTCGCTTCGGTCTACCTTAAATGAAAATCAGAACATAAGTAATTAAGTATATGTTTACTTCGTCTTAGAGGATGACTTACACTATACCTGGCCGGGACGTGACCAGGGCGGCCGATGTGTCATTTTCTATAAAAATAATCACGTCTGATCACTGACATATCGGCCTGGCCCGGTCATGTCTCGGCCCAGTCGGGCGTAAGATACTTTTAAACGTTGAAAACAAAAATCTACTGAAGGCATTTATTCAATATCTACATATCTGGTACTGATACTCGTGTTTAATGCCTATTATTATGCGCCAGCCACATAAATAACTTTATTTTATTAAACAATCGAGGACAAGGAGAGGAAATGTGGCTCATTTTAATTGCGCTCAATTTGACGAAATGTGAAAACACTAATATGGGTATTTTTGACCTTGATCCGATTCGCCCGATGATCCGATTCTCCTCGGTCTACCCTACGAGGAAATGTGGCTCAACTGAATTGCGCTCAATTTGAAGAAATGTTTAAAACATTAATATAGTAATATAGGTATTTTTGACCTTGATCCGATTCGCCAGGTGATCCGATTCTCCTCGGTCTACCCTACTGTGTCTCTCTATCGGTAAATTTACGATACTTACATGTCTGTTTGTTACCCACTACTATAGTTTACACTATCACGAAATTAGGGAAAAGTAATAAATGCTGGTTCCTAATTTCGTGATACTGACTTTTTGAAATTCCCGCGATTATTTTTTTAAGTTAATATAATATATAAATTACGTAGATGAGTTATAAACAATCTTAAATGTAACAAACAAACACAACAATAAGTAAAGTAAACCTAATTATAACCAAATTTATGCTGGTAAGTAATATGTGAATTTACCTAAAAACTGTGAACTTGGGTTAGGTTTAAACTCGTTTTATGAGAATTCAAGTGAAAAAAACCTATACCGGAATTAGCTCAAATTAAACTTAAGTAAATACAGTCAAGAATTCCCTTATTTCGGTAGTATCACGAAATAAGGGATATACCAAAAATTTGGTGCACCTTATTCCGTGAGTCAATCAATTGCAATTTTTAGCAACTTCTATGTTTAAATATTACCTTTTTCTGTGTCAAATCGATAGTTAAAGAACTCAAAGAAACACTCTAGCAATTTCAAATCAAAAGGACTTACCTTTGGCGTTTTATGAGCTTAACAAATGAGAGCGCGAACCTTACGGCTACGCTCGGCGCGTGCACACCAAGTAGCTGTTCGCGGCACACTGACTTTTCCGAGTGACATATCGCGGAAAGTGTAGGTATAATAATTTTGAAATTTCATTTGTTAAAAAGTTTAAATAACGAAGATTTTTTACCCGTTTATAATTTGAACATAGGATATTCTGATTTCTTATTCTTATAGTGTACTATCACGTAATAGTGGCCGTTTACCTTACTTTAAACGACACTAGTGCTCGGCGACGAATGCGGCGTGAGCTGGAACTACACTGCGTCGAGAGTTTGACGTTTAATGTACGAATTTCGTATTCTCTAACGAAAAACAGCGACGAACTCGCCCACAACCTCGCTCGCACCCTAATGTGAAATCAAACAGCTAGGATTTTAGACAAGGCTGTCTCGACGTCGAGCTCGTTGACGAACGCAGCGTCGAATGTGTGAATAAGAGAATAGCATAGCATGCCGTTGAGATAAAACCCGTTGAGGGCAGTCTTAACCGTTTAGTTATATTTATAATTATTATTATATGTCTCACGACAGTTTAAGTTCCTACCACGAATTTCGAAGATCATACATATTTATTCACATATCTTAGGTATATATTACATTATACTATAATAAAAATCTCAACCAATATCAACCTCGTAACCTGCAATGTACATCCAATTTCGGAGACCACGACATCTCTATCTCTGAGATAAACAATTTGACCCTCACGAACTTACCTACCTATTACATACCCACTTGTACATAGATTGCCACTCTATAGATACTGCATCAGCTGTGTGAAACTGTACCTAAAGGCCACAAGATTCTGCAACTTGGGAAACTGCCGCCGCGGTCTTCTCTCTTGGCAGAGTGGTCGTGGCCGTCGTATTTTGAGTGGTGAGCTTCACCACTCGGCGCCAATCTTCTCTCACGGCTGCGCGTCTATATAGTAGTATTCTCGTGCACGGGCTGGTTTGTAGCAGATTTGACCAGGTCGGCATCAGGGCAACCGACTACGGGGTCGGTCCTCCATGAGGTAGGCCTCATGGGGGACCGACCCCGTGGTCTGTTGCCCTCAACCCTGCCTTGAATTACCAGCCGCTCGATGGAAAGCTCTCCACGTCTTGCTTTATGTCCGAAGAAAAAGAGGATTATGGACTTAACCACAAAGAATAAGCGCTGCTCAATGTTTAACTCCTGAAGAATAGAAATGTTGGTGCGGAACTCAGTTCAGGATATTCGGAGCATTCTTCTCCAGCACCACATTTCAAGTGCATCGATTTTTCGCCTCTCACTCTCTCTCTCTCTCTCTCTCAGTGTACGAGTCTCCGCGGCGTATAAAAATACAGGAAACATTAAGGATCTGACCAGTCAGACCTTCGTTACCTTTGTGATGTTTCGTTAACACTTGACTTTCATGAGCTTATCCATAGCTGATCTCGCCATTGCTATCCGTTTTTTTATTTCGTCCACGCCATGAAAAGACCGATGGCAATTGCGATTAATTAACGCAGATTTACTTTCTTTCCAGCCACCGCACCAATACGCGAGTTACGGACGGCATGGATAGAAAATTATGTCCGTGTTAATATAATAACGCGGCGCCGGCGGTAGCTCATAGTAAGCAGCTCATAGTAACAGCTATACTTTCTATAGTACAATAGACTTCATTATTCTCGCACTGCCACTGCACATGATTATTACATTTGTTTTTTTTTTTATATAGTTAGAGTTATTCGAGAGGAAGTATTGTACTCGAGCGAAGCCCGTGTGGGTCGCTAATCTATTCATAAGACAAAACTTTATTTATTATTTTCTAGATATTTTGTGGGTAGGTAGACCGAATTCAAATTATCAGAACAGGAATCATTAGTATGCCGACGGTGACCTTAAAATATACTCTCATATACATTGCACCGTCCAGTGGCAAGTTACCAGTACTTCCGAGATGTAAACATCACGCGTTAAAGGGTGAATCACATTCATACCATTGTACGTAAAATGTAGTATCCGTTACAATTATTCATTACTTACGTATTAGCACATTGAAAAGCCGTTTAGCATGTGAACTACATTGACTTGTATTGTGTACTTGTTGATAGTTGTCCGTAAATAAGAACTGGTATACATAAAGGTGCACGTGCGTGAAGAAACAAGAATACCTATAATAAATGATACGAGTATATAGTGACTGTATTGGTTTCTGAGAGAAGTAAACAGACTTTTAAGGAGGTAAGTCGTTAGTTCATATTATAGATAGTCCCACGAGAGTTGAGGTCACGCATATATCCACATTGTCATGTAAAATTACGGGAAATTTTAAATTATTGTTCTTTTTTCGTACTGACAGCAAAGCCAATTGCAACTGTAAGATTGACCAAAAAGTTTGTTCAAGGGAATTTCTTCAATATTTCGACGCAAGTCATTAATTCATTCTCAATTTTTTTTGCAATTAAGTAGTACTTCATTTAGATGTGTGTGTGCAATCATTCACCTCAACTCTGGTGAAATTACCTAATACTTGATCTTTAGGTAAGCCTATATCTATTCTCGTGATACGTTTTGATTAAATATTTTGTTGATTGTAATTTAAAAATAATAATTATTATTACATTATGATATGATTATGATGTTAATATTCTGTATCCTTTTAAAACGTAACTGTCATTTTGAGAACGACAGTATTATGGAAAATGTATTCCTCCAGTTGTTACCTATGTAAATAAATCATTGGATAAATGAAACGAGGGGGCTAGCAAAATCTTGTTTGATAGCAACACGCGGCGATCTCTCGACTACCCGTCTCATAATCAATACAATCGAAAAGAGACTGGGAGCCACAATAAGGGCATGTGTTGCCGTCAAACGCAAGATGTTCTAACTTCTAAGGCCGCATAGGTTTACTTTTGATATTTACCTGATCATTTGTTGAAATATTTTTACTGAAAATTAAACCATTAATTCGACAAAAGTAGGGATGGTCGTGTGTTCAAGTCTCCTTGGTACCCTATACCTGGTACTAATAATTCTGAGTAATAAAACACAAAAAGTAGGTAAAAGAACATGTAGTAACCAGTATTTTAGAAGTTGCGTTGTTGAATTAAATAGTTTCACAATAAAGTATAAACCATTCAGCGCCTACATTTTTATACCAGCAATATCTACTTAGTCGTAATCCATTACTAAATCGATAAACTTCCAAATACAATAAAAAATTTCGATATTTTATGTCCTCGAAAGCTTGTAACTTGTAATACAACTAATTAAATTAATAGTGTTAAAAAGATACTTCCACTTGTATTACAAGTTACAAGTGTTCGAGAAACGGGCCCCAGTGCCTATGAATCACAGATAAAATATAGGGAAGATTCCGTGTATTAAGACATACCTGAACAAACTATTGTCATCCTTTACCATCTCAAGATGTATTCCATAAGGAAAAAGAGACAAATAAGGTAGCTCTACTTGGTCGTGAATTATATCACCGACTCCATTTTCTTGAACAATGCTACCAACCTGACTAGATAAAATGTCATTACTATTAGTGTTGTCCAGTCTTCATCGTATGCTTTTATTGGCAATAATAATATTTTTACCAAATTAGGTAGCGATGAACAGTGGGAATAAACCTTATTTCCTACTCAGAATCACGATCGTCTGCGATCCTTAATATGTCATGATTTCTAAATCTACATTTTAGGATAAAAATAAAATCACAAAATTAATGAAATATTTTCTTTAATTAAAATGTCAAATGTCATAAGAAGTGTTCTGTCTAAAACGTATGCCACTAGTTGGTGCCACTTAGCGGTAAGGTCCCGCTAAGAAACACAATTATCTAGCCTCAAAGAACAACTAACTAGAAGGTCATTTTATTTTTTTTACATCATTTTATTCACTTGTACAAATCATTTAAACACGAAACTATAGGCGCTCTGAGAATTTAGACAAGTTTCTGGACCTGACGCCTCAGTGCTGCCGCCCTGGTGAACGGCATTTCAGAAAACCCTCATTATAACATGTTTTACGGAACTTATCCCTTAAAGCATACCTAACAATTTTCGTATGATGGCTTCTTTATAATTAATCAATGTACACAAGTATCACATGAGTGTCATTATTAAACTAAACTTACTTTACTTTCTGGTTGACATGACATTGGATGATTACCCAATATGGTGGGTACTACGTCAGAATGTAATCACTTATGGGTACGCCCTTGCCTGAAACAACAGCTTAAAAATGTGTGGAGCATATTTTTGAATACTTTTTAGGGCACCAGTCGTCTGCCTTTTTGATATTTTTAACCCATAATAGCCTTTGTTTAGTGTCCTGTGGAAACCTGTTGGAAATTAAAAACATCGATTCATTTTCTGAGTTGGCTATCAATAGATTTATCGATATCACGATCGATCTCTTAAGTACAACACTATGCAATACAAATATTTGAATCCCACTATTTATGATTACATTACGAATGCAAATACTAACGGTTAATTCACAAAACTACACACATGTATCCGGCAACAAATATTGAATAAGATTTTCAGTTACTTTTACCTTAATAAGGTTCGAAATTTTAAAATTCAAGTCAAAACTAAATTACCGGTGAAACGTAATGTCTTTATTTTGTTCATTCAGGTAACCCTGGCGGTTTTTACACCCTGGAACCACACAAGTCATCACTTTTATCACATTCCGTGCACTTAACGAACAGAAATATACATGAAAAGCTTTATTTTAATCACTTTTACTATTTGCGGTTTAGGTGCACTAGTATAGCCAAACAAAGATCGTTGACAGGCATTGCCGGCGTCACCCACAGATATAATAGACTCGGTCTATAAATAATAAGTCTATGCTATGAATAGTATGAATCTGTGAGCTGTTTTCACCAGACGCCTACTCTAGCGCCGCCTGGAGGCAGAAAACATGTCGAAAAACAATCATGGAAATCTCGCCTGTTTCATTTTGAATACCTACTAATGTTTTTTCCATCAAATTAGTGTAGCAGATATGAGGTTGAGAAACTACCTAGCGACGAAATGTAATTAGCCGAACTCAATGAGTCACTCGTAATCGATTAGAAATAACCATCGTGACCGACTTGGCGTGATGAGGAGTTTCCTATGAGATAACGCTGGGAAAGATAAGTGTTACTGTCTTACTTTCATAAAGATAGTGTATTTAAAACTTTCTTGCTATTATCTCTGTGTAAGGAATAGGAATTCCTGTGTTCTTGGATGTTTTTTAGCAGTTCGGAAATTAGTCTTTCGTTAGTCCAAAAGGTATCGATATTTCATAATATTTTGATCTACACGGAAGTCAAACCAGGCGCGGATCCAATAACTACGGCAATGCCCTTGCGAGGGCCCTCCTGTGACTGGCTTTAGGTATGCCTAGGTGCGGTTTTTTAACAATTCATAATACAGGATGCTCGCGAGGAAACCGAAAGATCTTAACTATGCATTCTAGACATCAAAATAAACAAAAAATATTATGAGACCTAATGTCAAATTCCAAAAAAAAAATTATTTTCTTTTTTTTAGACTTTTTGAATACTTTTAAGGCACTGGTCTCACAGCGAGCTACTAAGCTATGAACTATGGGCTATAAACACGAACAAAAGATACGCACTCGAGTCTATCAGCTATCACCGCCGGGCGAGTATCGCCGTGTCTCTTTTATTTACACGGGAGTGCGTATCTTTTGTTCGTGTTTATAGCCCATAGTTCATAGCTTAGTAGCTCGCGGTGAGACCAGTGCCTTATCATAACAAAAATTAGCTTAAATTATTTTTTTTAATCATTTTTTTAGGGACAGGTTTTTTCGTCAAGTCTATTCTTATTTTTTGATTGGCAGGCAAAAGGTGTGGTAATATTAGAACACCTTGTGGTAGCATTATAATCAAAAAGAAGTTTTATGACGAGTTACGTCGAAAAACTTTTTTCGAAAAAAGGTTAATTATCTCTGGAACCAAACCGAATCCAGGAAATTTATATAAAGTTAAATACTCTAAATATGCTCAGGAATTCAGCATTAAAATCTTTCGGTTTCCTCGCGAGCACTCTGTATAGATATCAGTATAAAATTGTATCATATCTGAAGTCAATGCCCCCAGATGAATGAAATCCTGGATACAATAGGAACGCTAGGCTGAGCCCGTGAAGTATGACCTAAAGATCTGAAACGATATCAACCAATGACTATTATGTGTTTTTACTTTACAGTTACTAAATAGAGCACTGGATAACCTTGATATTTTCAAACCAAACATATTTCCTAGCGCCTCGCCTTATAAAGGCGTCAAGGTGCTTAGCCAAGTTGCCAATCGCTAGCGCTTCATCGTTAATCGCAGCTAACTGTCTTTGTCGCACTAATATGAAAGAGTGACAGAGAGGGAAAACTACGTTACGCTACTAAGCACTAGCGATTGGCATCTTGGCTAAGCACCCAGGTGACCAGAGGGCTGGCCAGTATTTCGCGCGAAGACTTAGCATAGCAGTCCAGCGCGGTAATGCGGCGAACCTTCTGGTACTCTACCTCCCCAGCAGAACCTGGGACATTTTTTTTATTTACGATTTATGTTTAAGTTTTCTCCGATTCCAGGAAATGTATGCCCATCTCATATTTCTGTCCCTACTCGGGGCAGTGTTAACCGACCATCACAGCAGAACCAACCAGCTCCCAGACCGCTCCACCATCGTTCATCTCTTCGAGTGGAAGTACAAGGACATAGCTGATGAATGCGAGCGGTTCCTTGCTCCGAAGGGGTTTGGAGGTGTCCAGGTAACTCGGATGATATTCTCTCATTCTTTGTAGGGTCAATGTAAAAAAAAAACATACTTAAAGGCTTTTGATGAAAACAAAATTGAACGTCATCAATTTTGTGTTACGTAATTCAATTTTGTGTGACAACTTTTGGCAGTGAAAAAGGCGGCAAATCCAATATTTGTAAGAGTCACCACTCTTTAATTTTTCTTATTTGACGTCTTTTTTACTGCCATATGTTGTTAGACAGAGTACACAATTAGTACAAGTAGGTAACAACTTACATTATAGGTAATTTCACCAGAGTTGAGGTGAATGATTACACAGTTTACACACACATCTAAATGAAGTAGGTACTAATTGAAAAAAATGTAGTGAATGAATGAATGACTTGCGTCGAAATATTGAAGTAAATCCCTTGAACAAACTTTTTGGTAAATCTTACAGTTGCATTTGGGTTTGCTGTCAGGACTAAAATAGAACACTAATTTCAAATTCTCCGTGTGTTTACATGACATGTTGATGTGTGCGTGACCTCAACTCTCGTGGAACGATCTATACCTTACCTACTTACACAATTGACGCGGTCGTGATTTTTGTTTTAATTAAGGACTTAACTACGAGTTTGTACATTTTCTTTGAAATCAACCCTTCAACAGACTTTATAAAAGAATGAAGTTAGGAAGTTACCAATTTGACAGATTTTTTTATTTTACTCGATATCCCGAGATGGCCCCGATCAGGGTCCCGAGGTGGCACCACGTCAGGGTTTGATGATGAGATCTTGGAGAAATAGGTGGATGTCAGTTTTTATTTTTCTGCTTAATTTTTTTGTGATTCGTGATTTTTCTAATACTAACCCGAGCTTCCTAAGGAGGTTTCAATCCCATTCACACATGGAATAATGGAATTACTCGGCATTTTTTAAATATTTTTTTATTTAATTCGGCTTACACAAATAATCGACATGAAAATGTTAGGTGACTGGTAATGAAGCAACAGGGTACCTACATCTAGAATATTTTACGCGTGTCACCATAGTATCGGCTCTTTGCCACATAATACAACTGTATAGTCACCGAGTATTTCACCACAGTGATTAAAGTTTTTAAATTATTATCTATCAGTACCTAAAATAATTGCATATCCTGATCAAATTTGATAAATGCAATTAAGTAATAATCCAAATATTGAAGATATCTGAAGATAGTTTTATATCTTTAGGAGGATCAGAAGACACGCGCTCTACGCGTGGGGGCCTACAAATATTAAGTGCTGATTTTTATCGTAAGATTTATTGTGAAATTGTTAATCATAGGATATGAATACATTGGGAAATACCGATTCAGTAGGTAGGTTTTTTATCTACCATCTTTTCAAAATTTCATCAATTTTAGTAATTTACTCTGAGGCCAATCCTAAGAACTGCTATAAGTAATACAATAATAATGCCAGAGACATAATTTTTGAGACACATTTGTGGCTTTCAGTAGGCAAATGAAAGAAAACTAGAAATGTGCTTTGGGGTTGAACTTTTTAGACAAATCATGAAAAGTATTTAGAACCTGTACCTACATTTAATCGAAAATCCCGCTGTAAGATCCAAATTTAGTGATGCCTTTTTCATATTCGTAAGTCATGGTTATAGTGCCTAATTTTAGTGATATAATTATTTTATATTCTTCTTTTCTTGATACATTATTCAAGATTTTGAACACTAATTTCAAATGCATTTTGAGAAATATGAAATCTCCTGCACATTGAAATACGCATGCATTGCCTTAACTGTATTAACGTTTGTACCTACAATGTACATCCATTAACGACCCTTCTTCTTGATATGGACACATTCCAGATTTCTCCGCCATCTGAAAACCTAATCATACACCTGAGCAACGGTAAAAGAACATGGTACGAACGATATCAAGTCATGTCTTATAAACTAACAACGCGATCTGGCAACGTCGAAGATTTCTTGAACATGACGCGGAGATGCAACAAAGTTGGTGTAAGGTACGCTCTACCAAGACTGTTACGAAAAGCACATTATGTACTGCATACGCCGGGAAACTAAACTTAGCAAGCTACAAAGGTATAGAGATACAAAGCCTACTGCTTTTCTCAAACTTGCAATAAACTAAAAATCGGATGTCAATTTCACAGTATTAGTAAGATTCGAACGTGGATTTGATATATTTCGTCTTAAAATACGTATTATTTAAAATTACAGGAACATTTTACTACAATACCTATTACATTAGATTAAATTACAAACTAAGAAACTCTAAAAACGTATTAACTACTATACAACTTAATAAATATTCTCATTTGAAATATGCTCCCCAGGTCACCTTCTAATGGTATGGTGCCCAGTAAGCTGGCAGCGCAGCGTTGCCTTTTTGTATTGCCAGATTTAGTCGCTGGCCAAAGTAGCTGCCAGCCCTCTGGTCACCGGAAGTGTCAATGAGGCGCCGCGAAATTTCGTGGACAAGGGCCTTAGATAATAAAAGATAAATCTGAAAAAAATACTTTTTTTTTCCAAATTAATACTACTACTACACAGTCCAAAACTCAAGTTATAGTTCAAGTCTTTAAGGCAGAATGAACATTATCGACACCTCTAGTAAATAGAGAACGTAGGTACCTTTAATCCTGACTTAAAGAGCCGAAGGATTCTAAAAGGTTATCCACAAAGAATAAGTGCAATACTTCGAGGCAATGCTGCCAGCTTCTTCATACGGCGTCTTGCCATAGGGAGATAGTAAGGCTTGTTCACGAAATAAAGTACCTTTGCATGAATGTTATTACAAAAGAAGGGCTCTTTGCCTATTTTCTCGGACGCTATGGTTGATATTTATATCAATTCTCCGTAAATATGGCCATTTATTTTAAACTTCTCACTATGATGACGCTGCTGCCCATTATCAATCTTGCAGAATGGTCAGTGACACTTTAATCCCTTAGTCGACTCTTACGACACCCGCAGGAGGAGTCGAGGTGGTGACAAATGTATTCTTACTGCCGTCACCACACGGCAAGCTTATATTTAAATTAGATATAATCGTACTTATACATAATAATTTGACATTTACTGTAAATCCCACAGAATTTACGCTGACGTGGTAGTGAACCACATGACTGGTGATAACCCGAACAACGTCGGCACTGCGGGAAGTACGGCCGACTTCAAGAATTACTCATATCCTGCTGTCCCTTACAGTAGGGAGCATTTTCATTACCCGTACTGCTCTATTGAGAATTACAATGATGCTTCTCAGGTGAGTTACGTTTACAAGTAAATAAATAAATATATTGGGATTGGGAGATCTTTTTCAACTCGACCTAGTCCTACGGTAAGCTCAATTAAAGCTTGTGATGTGGATACCAAGCGACGATATATACACCGTGTTTTTTCTTAATTCCGTTAAATTAAACAGGCTGCGTGGTACGTTAATTGGAGCTACCTGGTATATTAGATTTTAGTCGAAATCGAAAAAACGGAAATCAATAAAAACACGGTGTATAGTAGATCAGATACCTACTTAAATACATACAAAGCCACGACCAAGAAATAAATATTTGTACCCTCGCCGGGATTCGATCCCGGAAGCACCAGTTTCGTAGGCAGGATCATTACCAACTTGGAGGCTGACAACTTTCCATTGAGTATTATTGATTACTTAATGATAAGATTAAATCAACCACGTCCTGATGGCAGTACCATAAGAATAATTTGTCACCATCGCAACTCTTCCCGCAGTGTCGTAAGAGTCGACTAAGGGATTGAAGTGTGGTAGAGTAACTATACAAGTTACTCTACCACTGCCTCTGAGTTTGATCAGAGATATATATATTATATGTAACTATTATACAGGTTCGCAATTGTCAACTGGTAGGGCTCAAAGACCTCAACCAGACAATGCCACATGTCCGAAGGAAGATTAGACGATTCTTTAATCGCCTTATACACTACGGGGTCGCCGGACTCAGGTAGAGGGGCCTATTTGACTTGAGCTGTGACGTAGCTACAATATTTACAAAGGCTGTCATGGTCGCGTGTTTATCGTTTGTATTTCTTAGTACCTACACCAAACGAAGGAAACTCAGAGGAAAAAACTCGTGTATAAGCGAATTTTGGCATAGGTAGTTGTAGGGAATAGTATTTTAAACCACGTACTAAAAGTACTGGTGGTTAGGGGTGGAGCTAACGGGGGGACAGGGGTGTAAAGGTCCTTATTTTTAATTTTTCGTAAATAATTCGTAAACCGTGGGATATAGAAAAAATCGTTATAGCACATAAATAATCTACATAAAATTCTCTACAAAAAAAGTGTACACATGTTTCTTCTGGGATCAATGTGTCATGAGATAAGAAAGCAAGAAGATGAACAATAAAGACATAAACACATTTGTTTAAGTAGGTATGGCACATACAGGATTGCTCGCGAGCATTCCAAAAGATTTTAATGCTGAATTCTTGACCATATTTAGAGTCTTTAATGTTATATAAAATTTCCTGGATTCGGATTGGTTTCAGAGATAATCAACCTTTTTTTCGAAAGTTTTTCGACGTAATTCGCCATAAAATTTCTTTTTGATTACAATGCTACCACAATGTGTTTTAATATTACCTCTAATCACCAGTACTTTTAGTACGTGGTTTAGAACACCATTCCCTACGACTATACCAAAATTCGCTTATACACGAGTTTTTTCCCCCGACAGGCAGCTTTTGGTCTTCGTTAGGTGAGCTATCTTGCTGTCTCACAAGCAAGTGCGGCACTGGCGTAGCTCGATAAACGGTAAACGTGTGACCATGTACCATGAGTTGCCAATTAAGATTCACATTAACGTTAAAGGTCTCGATCTTTCGATGCTTTCGTATTTTTAAGGCAATCGCGCCGTATCTCCGTGGATCGGTGTCGCCCGAGTAGTTTCTATTACGCTGGATGGATGAATGGATTTAGCCGAATTCGCGTAATATATTTCAGAAAAATCAGTCTATCAAGGTGCGTTCAGACCAAAAGAGCGCTCTACAAAATCAACCAATCACGTTTTGTTTAACGATCGAATTTCGTAGAGTGGGAGGTTAGAACAGCGAATGCTCTTTTGGTCTGAACGCACCTTTACGCTAGCACTGATGGAAGCAACCATGAGTTGGTTACTTTAGGTGTCGAGTAAATACTAACGTGAAAGTTACTTGCCAAACTCGTGGCAGTCATACAGACATAGTGCACAAATCATATTGCATTATGGCATGGGCATTTACATTGCAAAAGATTGTGTAATACTTACTGCTATACTTCGCGATAAAATGTGCACATAGGACTTTGGAACGAAACAAATGGCCATTTACAACTTTGAAGCACCGACCAATATCCATCAATCATTGTATTTAGTGTTTTTAGCACGCTTTTATTATTACCTACCTTACCAGTATGTAAGAAAAACTTAATTAGACCAACATCCCGGTCTTCGTTTAGGATGAAACTTTACACAAGCTCTGAGTTCTGATGACAGTATATGCTTGACAATATGATTTTTGAAATATGAACCCCCAAGATAATATGGGTATAAATTGAAAGGCTATGCTCCCAGGTAAACGATAAAAGCGTTTTTTTGTGTTTTTTATGAAATAAAACTATGAAAACGGATAAGGGCATTTTCACTTGAACACCCAATTAGCTTAACTCTCACAAAAAAGTTAACTTCGATGTCAGTTTTGTAACGACAATTCCCTAGAAAAAAAAAGTCCCTAGAAATGAAAATGCCCATAAACTCGCGTATACGAGTACTCGTAATAATTAACGTTAACATCATTTCGACGTTTCGAACACTTTACAGGGTTCGTGGTCTGCGGGCGACTTTTTTTAACTATTTTATCTATTTTTTTTTTATCTTGGGACATCTTACACAAATCGACCTAGTCCCACGGTAAGCTCAATTAAGGCTTGTGATGTGGGTACCAGGCGACGATATATATAATAGATAGATACATATAGATACTTAAATACATAGACAGCCATGACCAAGGAACAAATATTTGTGATAAATAAATACACAAATAATGCCCTCGCCGGGATTCGAACCCGGAACCTCCAGCTTTGTAGGCAGGGTCACTACCAACTAGGCTACGGAGGCTGACATTTTATTAATAATCAATATTCCACTTTACGGACTTTAAACAAAACGAAGACTTATCAATTTCGACTTTGAACATTCATAGGAAGTTGTTGCAAGATTGATGATAATTGATAAAATTCGCATAGGTGAGGTGCCGCAACGCTTTTCAAAGCAGAAATTACCTGGGTCCTTCCAAAGTCCGATGTCCAATATTTATCGCGGTATAGGTATATTCAGTTTCGTTAGGTATTTAACTACATGTAAACAATCTTGCAGGTTTTTAAACTCAAAAATGCATTTAATAATCCATACTAGGTATTTAATGAATCAAAACAATATAAATCACTGTATTTCCTTGTTATATCATATATAAATATAATAAATAGATAAAATATCTTGGCACATCTTACACATCTTGTGGCCATGTGGTGACGACAGTAAGAATACATTTATCACCACCCCAACTCCTCCTGCAGGAGTCGTAAGAGTCGACTTAGGGTCTCACCAAACCAATCGACGCGGAGTCGGCTTTCGAAATGAAATGAAATGAAATGAAATCATTTATTCACAATGAACATATGGTAACAAAAGATCTTAAATAACAAATAGTGTATCCCTTAATATATTCAGTCTAAGTAGACGTGTGAAAACAGATGCCAGTGATATTGATCACTCAGTCATGTAAAAAGTAAATTTCAACTATTTAATTATGTCTAGTCACTTGTTACATTTACAAAATACATAGTTTAATAAATAAAAGGTACAATTTTATTTAATGAAATGTCACTAGCATAAATAAAATTAAAATTAAAATTAGGTAATATTATTAGTGGAGGAAGAGTACATACAACGAAAGATGATTATAAATACAATGAGTAAATGCAAATAGGATGTCAGTTAAATATTTAAAAATTATGCATAAAAAAATCATTTATACTGTAGAAGCAGTTTTCAATTAAGATACAATGTCTTTTTGTACTCGTTAATGGGCAATGTCCTTATTTGAGCTGGTAGTTTATTGAATATGTTAATGCACATGCAATATGCGCTTTTGTTCCTAAGTGCCAACTTGCTGGTAGTTGGCAGTGCTAATCTATGGCGCATATGAGACCGTGTTGTTTCTTTGTCTGCTACAAATGTGAAGAGTTCTTTGTTGAGTTTCACAAAAAGACATATCTCGTAAATATAAAGGCAAGGAAAAGAAAGTAGTTTGTGCTTAATAAATAAAGGTTTACACGGTTCTAATCTGTCCACACCGCAGAGGGTACGGATGCATTTTTTCTGAGCCACAAAAGCACGATCGGAGTTAGTAGAGTGTTCGCCGAGTGTTTTACACCACACTATTCGCATTTAGCCGATCGACCGTCTCCGCGGTTGAACACCTGCGTTAAGCAGTCTCAGCCTCCTTACGGCCGTAGAAACGCTCGATCGGCTGCGATTTGCTATCGCGACAGTTGTAAAGCGGCGGTCGGCTCTCCCGTGCTCCGTCCTGCCGTCGAGACGTCCGACAGCACGCGTACAGGCGCCGAGTCCGACGAACAGATCGACGGCCCCTACGTAAGTTGTCGTAACTTGAAATTTAGGTTTTTCTTTTTATTTTATAAAACATTATATCTTTTAGCAATGTTTCCGTTCCACGAAGAAAAAATTAAAAAAACCTATTACAAATAGGTTTTTGACACCCGAAAACTATCGTAACTTAAAAAAGCACCGTCGTATACTGTAGTAAGTGTACTTACGATAGTTAATACGGGGCGGCCACCCGCGCTCGCGCAGCGTAAGTGCCAGTTACGATCTTATACGCGGTGGGGCAGAGGTTTTTCAAGAGCGATAATTTTTTACCAAAAACTAACAACTAGATGAAACAAAAATGGATAAACCATACATTGTATTCGATAAAAGTAAGACACTACATCGGAAACAAACTCAAAGTAACTGCGAGACCAAAATTAATTTTCGAAACAGCCGTTGGAGTTGAATATCGGTGTTTTGTCTTAAGTTTAACATACTACTATTTACGTTGGATTTTATTATTTTTTTGTGTTGTATGTGTACTTGAGACATTTTTCGTCGGAAATTGTTTTTAAATTTCTATTGTAAGTGATATTTAGGACAGTATGCGCCGGATCAAATACAGAGTTACTACAATTTACAATTATAATGTCGGCGTATTTCAATAATTTTTGCTCATTACACAGGTTCGCCGCTTCTTTTTGAACCAAACGATAAATAAATACATAAGTCATTGTAATAAAATGGCATGTTTTGTGATAGTGACGACGACGAAACAATCATATCACTAACATTATTAAACACTGCAGCAGTTGGTGGGTTCATTTATGAGTATTTAGTCATCATTAATCAGTGAAATCATCGTCTGTAGTTCGAAGATTTGACTGCTGACTGAATGAAACCGCCAACAGCTGCAGTATCTAATCGTGAAAGTGACACGACTGTTCTTTAAGAATATAATTACGTTGAAAAACGCTTGATATCGATCTTATAATTATAATGTAGTTGATTTTTTATTATGTCTTTGCACTGTGAGAGAAGTCATTAATCTGCCATGTCTATAATTATGATTTCAAAACTACGTTCCTAATGATGAATGATAGACTGTTTTGTGTACTAACTAAACGCACAAAATTATAATAAAACGGCTAAACTCATGTATATTCGGTAAATATAAAAAGTGGATAATAAACAGATGAGCATAAGCATAAAGCCTGTTGAGATAAACGGGTTGAGGGTGGTCTTGCGCCGGCACTGATGCCATGTCCGACTGCGGGTTTATGTCACCGAACACTACGTAACAGATGATAAGCACACGAAGTCACTGTGTGCACAAAACCATCATTATTAGCTCGGAGATTACTGGCTTCTATGCCGTTGGCTCAGTCCAGCCCCCATTCCGATTAAAATTACTCTTAATCGCTCTGTATATCTTCCGTGGCAGGTAGCATCTTTACCGTACCAGCATCCTTGCTTTATCAAAGCGTTTAGGAAATGCAATGTGCCTGTATCGTATGCGTCCACCACAGCCGAGCTATATCTATCTCCCTGTCCTTGACACTCCGAATGTGCTCCGAGTCTTGTAGACCCATTACGTCGTTCCTTACCGAAGTCGTACGGTATCTCATAAACACCCGAACTGTCAAGTGATTTTCCGTCCTTTGGAGATCGTAAGACGTACTCATATTGGTATGAAGACGCAAAATGGTCTTAATGCTACACCTTCGGCGTAATAGGCGTCCAATTCCGTTTGTCACTACTGTAATATAAGGCAAGAATGATGGTGCCCTCTCTACTGTGTGGTGATGTCGAAACGTCCCTGAGCTCCTTGTACGCTGACTTTGTCTCCAACCATATCTGTTCCTCTCCAAGCTCTCCAACGTCTCGTTTCGTCTGACATGTTGCAACATTTGTAATAGTTTAGATAACAAGAGGTAATAAATAGGAGATGCCTGTGTCCAGCAGTGGACCGAAATAGGCGAATGATGTGATGTGAATAAAAGATATAAACTCATTTCGCATGTATTGTGAATCACAGAACCGCGAGGACAGGTTTGCGAGATAATGGTATAAGCCAGTTAGCAGGTAGCTTTTCTATAGACTTTTTGTGACAAACGATCATTCTGACCTAGCATTAATAACCCATCAAGAAAACGAAGTCTCCCATCCACCTCTCTCTTAAATGTGAACTTTATTCTGGGATGCATTTCATTAAGATCGGTTAGTAACACATCAACAACTCTGTCAGGAAATACAGCAAAAACGTCATCCACATTTTGTAACCAGCATTTCGGCCTTTTTGGACAACTTTTGAATGCCCTCTGCTTAAATTTATCCATGAAAATGGTGATCAGTACCAGAACTAGGTACATTATGAGAGAACTCTTTGCTTCAATCTGCAAATAATACTCCCCTTGCCAAACGGAATAGCAACTATTCATGAAATGTTCGATGAATTTCATGTGCACAGTCGTTACGAGCTACAACATCTTTAATTATTTTTATAGTTTCCAATACTCGCAAACACTGAAGCTACATCAAACTCAACTACATAGTCTAGTCTTCATTCAACACGACATTTTCCAAAAACTGTAGGTACAAAAACACTTTACCTGATCTATTTTTCATAATAAAACATACAAAAAAACTATTCACCTGCTTAATTTTCTCAAAATATTCCGTCAGGGTTCTATAAAAATACTATTAAATTGTTTGTTAAATGGCATAATATAGTAACTCACAAAAAGTTTTTATAATGTGTCCGCAAAATAATGTTGTAAATAACAGATACGACAAAACTTACACGCATAATTCCAACGTATCTTGTAGTATGTATTACTTACGATCAATTACCATTTATGACCACCGGCGTAAAGTGAAGTAAGTAATACATACCACAATTTTTAGATTCTCTTTTCCGTCATATACTGTCGTAAGTGCAATTCCGGCAAAAATATGAAATATATCAGAGAAGTAATTATATCACTATAAAGATAGTATCTTTGTTATTGATTATGCCAATTTTCAAAGCAATCCATTGAACTATGTGACTACCGTACACATTTCAAACTTTAAAGTGCTCTCCTGTAAACTTGCCATTTTCAACTTACGACAACTTACGTAGGGGCCGTCGAGATAGATAGGACAGCGGGTGATCGGCAATCGTAAATCGCATTTTTGGAGACTAGTTGTTAGTAACTAGTTTCAAATTGAACAGACGTGTATGATTACGACAGTATTACTTCGTGTTGTCAGATCTATTGCAGATTTTAATGTGGGTAATAATTCAAATGAAAAAATACAAACGCATCAGTAGCTACTTCGGCCGTCATCGGCTCTTTTCGGCCGTCGTCAGCTATGTTCGGCCGTCGAAGACGCTGAACGGCTTCCGCCAGCTCTGACCGGTTCTTATCGTAGGTACTCGGCCGTGATCGGAGCCGTTCAACTTTTTCGGGCACCATACGGCGGTATTAGGAGATTTAGGAATGCGAACGTGTGCGTTAGGCTGCAAACGGGGTCGTACGAATGCGAACAGCTTTACGGCAAAAGGCCGTTTTCCCGTCGAAAGACGTCGTTTCGCGTGGGCCGAGCCGATTTACGATGTCCTCGCTCTTATTGCGTTGACATAAAGCTTTTTCCGTACGCGATTAGCCGAAACGGCGTCGACTAGTTTGGTGAGACCCTAAGGGATCGAAGTGTCACTGACCATTATTTGATAAAAGATTCATGATGGGCAGCAGCATCATTGTGGACACATTACTGTGGTAACCTAACCAAACCGCTTGCCCAGTGTGGCGATTATGGGCTTTGACCTCCTAATGCATCTACACATCTACAGGTAAAGGTACGCATAGTTAATAGGAGAAGCATACGTCCAGCAGTGAAATATCATAGGCTGATTATGTAGCCTATGATGATGATATTGATGATGATATTGGCCTATGTATGATGATATTGATGATGATCTCACACAAATTGACCTAGTCCCACGGTAAGCCCAATTAAGGCTTAATGTCGGTACCAAGCGATGACGATGTATATTTAATAGATGTATACATAAGATAGATACTTAAATGCGTAATATACAGCCATGACCAAGGAACAATTATTATGGATTAATTAATTCACAAATATTGCCCTCGTCGGGATTCAAACCTGGAACCTCCAGCGTCGTCACTATCACTACCAACTAGGCTACGGAAACTGACGATATATATTTGCTAAAACTTATTTTCTACCTGTGATTTTCAATAAAAATATACTGCAAGATTGTTTACATTTAGTTAAATACCTAATAACCAAACAAAGTATAGTACTTACTATACAGTCAACTACACATAAATGTAGTATTTTTTTCTCTTGACTGCATAATGAACGTTGATCGGACTAATCATTGCTAAAGGTTGGTTTACACCAAACGAGCGAATGCTCATTCTATCCCCCACTCTACAAAATCAACGAATTTCGACGATTTACGTTTTGTGTAAAGGTGCGGTTAAACTAAAAGAGCATTCGCTGTTCTAGCGCCCGTTCTAAGAAATCAACCAATCACGTTTTGTGTACCGCAAAACGCGATTGGTTGATTTCTTAGAACGGGCGCTAGAACAGCGAATGCTCTTTTAGTTTAACCGCACCTTAACGAGCGATTTTCGTAGAGTGGGGATAGAAAGAGCATTCGCTCGTCAAAGTCAAATAAGTCTTTATTCAAATTGGAATAGCAACAAACTCTTTTGAATGGTCTAAGTACCTATTAAAACTACTTCCGGTTCTAACC
>JALPQI010010934.1:0-31813 GCA_025490895.1 Thaumatotibia leucotreta
TACTATAACTAAACAGACACTAAATACTGAATACAAAAACAGACTAAATAAATTATGTAAATCTAAATTATCTGGAAAAAACTTAATTAAAGCAATAAACACTTTCGCCATTCCCATCCTAACATACTCATTTGGAGTTATAAAATGGTCCAAGACCGATATAGAGGCCATAGAACGAACTACGCGCACCATACTAACCAAACACAACCACTTGCATCCTAAATCTGCAATAGAAAGACTCACTATTAAAAGACACAAAGGAGGTAGAGGAATGATAAACATAAGCCACCTATGGCAAAAACAAATAGATAACTTACATACATTCTTTCACACAAAATCACACACAAGTAATATACACAAAGTAATAGTCGAAAATGACCTAAACTACACCCCGCTCAACCTAAATCAACAACCTGAGAGGCAAAACCTGGACACCGACCCACAAATACAACAGATAGATAACTGGAAGAAGAAAGTTCTCCATGGACGACATCCACATGACATAGAACAAACCCACATAGACACGACAGCATCAAACACTTGGCTAAAAATAGGCAGTTTATTCCCAGAAACCGAAGGTTTTATAATAGCAATTCAGGACCAGATAGTGAACACCAAGAATTACCGCAAGTACATAATAAAGGATCCAACACTTACAAGCGATAAATGCCGTAGATGTCACGCCCAACCGGAAACCATACAACACATAACCGGAGCATGCACAACGCTAACACAGACAGCAGAAAGCTAACATTACACCCATAGACATAACCAAATTGCAAATATCATTCACCAAAATTTGGCACACAAACATAATCTAATTCAAAACAATCACACCCCATATTACAAGTACACGCCACAGATAGTATTAGAAAATACAACACACAAACTATATTACGACCGAGCCATACTAACAGATCGCACTATCCACTATAATAGACCAGACATCACGCTGATTGACAAAAGAAATAAGACTACTTACCTCATAGACATCGCAGTTCCTAACACACATAATATACAGAAGACCATTACAGAGAAAATAAGTAAATATGCTGACCTAAAAGATGAAGTTGCTAGGATATGGAGACAAGAGAAAGTTTACGTAGTACCAATAGTCCTGTCCACAACCGGCGTCATCCCAAAACACCTACACCATAGTTTAAAGCTACTAGATCTAAAATCATATATTTACACAATTTTACAAAAAGCCGCCATATTAAATACATGCAGAATCGTGAGAAAATTCATGCAACTCTACACAGATAGTAATGCACATACTTAAACATTTTACTACATCTACTACACTTACTTGGTGAATAACCCGTAAGTGTGGTTAATACCAGCTTAAAGCTGAGTAAAACAATCTCCTTCGAAAATAATAATAATAATAATATATTCTTTATTGTGCATAACTATTTAACAAAACAGTAATACAACAGGAAATAAAACATAAACAAAGAGTTAAGCAACAACGGGCGGTCTTATCGCTACACAGCGATCTCTTCCAGACAACCTTAGGGTAGTAGAATAATTACGTTAGGAATTTCCCGTAAAGGTAGCATAAACTATGGAGAAGAACTGGTTGCACATCAGTGTTAGAATATATACATAAACATATATATATACAATTATAACTATAAATACTTAAACTATAAAAGTATTAATATACCTACACATATACATAATTAATATTATATTATTCATATAAAATTAATATAGATAAAATTGACAGATAACTTAAGGAAGCGACAGATAGTGTTGTTTGAGATGAACTTTAAAAATAGAGAGAGAGTTAGCACGTCGTAAATCAATCGGCAAAGCATTCCATAACCGTATCGCCTTGAAAGTAAATGAGTCGTTGTAGAATTTTGAAGAAGAAGTAGTTTGTGCAAGAAGTAAATTTTGGGAGCATCTTAGAGAAGAGAGGTACTTGAAACGCTCTTTGAGGTAGAAAGGGGTAGTGGGGTTGAAGAGAATAGAATAAAGAAGTGTTAAAATATGAAAATCGCGGCGCAAGCGAATGGGCAGCCAATTGAGCTGAGAACGGTAGGATGAGACGTGGTCATATTTACGCAAGCCAAATATGAACCGGATACATAGATTTTGAAGTCGTTCAAGTTTATTCAGCTGCTCTTGGGTGAGGTCGAGATAGCAGATATCTGCATAATCCAAAATTGGAAGAAGAAGGGTCTGAGCTAACGCAGTTTTGGTGGCAAGCGGTAAGAAGTTACGAAGCCGTCTTAATGAACCTACAGCTGCAAACATTCTTCTACTTACTTCGCTGATCTGAGGGATCCAGGATAAAGAACGGTCCATGATTATGCCGAGATTTTTGACTTGCTGTGAATAAGGGATATGGACACCGTCAAACATAATCATGGGTAAATTTTGAAAGTCGATCCGAGAAATTAATTTTGAACTACCTAAAATAATTACTTGAGTTTTAGATGGATTGACTTTGAGCCCAAAGCGACAACTCCAGTCAAAAATATTGTCCAAATCATTGTTAGTGGAGTTGATTACAGTAAGTAGATCGTCAAGCACCCCCTGGGAGTAGATTTGGAGGTCGTCAGCATAGAGGTGGTATGAAGAATGAATATTGGAAGTAATGGAATTAATAAAGATAGAAAAAAGCAACGGTGACAGTACGCCACCCTGCGGAACGCCAGCTAACGTGTCACACCAGGACGAACGTGAAGTATCCACTTTTACTCTTTGCCGACGGCCTACAAGGTAACTCCGAAACCACTCAACAACCGGAGGAGAGATGTTAAGAGAACACAGAATCGACAGCAGGATGTCAAAATCGACGGTATTAAACGCGTTACTGAAATCCAAAAGCGTTAATACAGTCACCATCCTACTATCGAATCCCGCGCGAATATCGTCCGTAATTTTGACTAATGCAGTGACCGTACTATGACCGGAGCGGAAGCCGGATTGGAATGTGTTCATGAGGCTACTAGTATTCAAAAAAGAAGTTAACTGTTGATGGACTAAGCGCTCAAGAACATGATGGTGATGTGGGTACTAAGCGACTTTTTGCATACAACCAGCCAGCGTGACTGAGGCGACCGTAACCATGGCAATAACAGACAGAAAAAAGTTGATTCACCCATATAATAGATAAACACATATAGATACTAATATACATAGACAGCCATGACCAAGGCACAAATATTTGTGATAAATAAATACACAAATAATGCCCTCGCCGGGATATGAACCCGGAACCTCCAGCTTCGTAAGCAGGGACACTACCAACTAGGCTACGGAGGCTGGCCCTGCGGTTGTAGCCCGAATACAGCTATGAGCGGAGCGGGGGCGATTGCGGATCTACAGTAAAACAAAAGATAAATTTACGCCATATACATATAGGTACAAATACCACGTTGATATCCAGTTGACAGTCCAGCTCGCGCTACCACTTTCCCCTAAGCCGTCCTGGTGTTTTATATTTATTTATTCTAGTGGGACGACGGAAAATATTCACCAGTACCTATCGATATGAATTATTCCGAAAATGTGCAAATAATAGGTATTTTCTCCAATTATACAGAGTGGCATTCTGGGACGTGGCGCAAGAGTTAGGTACACTATAGAGACAACCAAGAAATTGCGAAAATATACTCTTAATTATGAGTAAATTGAACCTTAATTAAGAGTTATGTGCAAGGGCATATATGCAAAGGACAACGAACAAAATGTAATGTCACCATCAAGGCGAAAGTTAATATTCAGATTTCAGAATCGCATCCGCCGCCCGCTCCGCTAGGCTCGCGTGCCCGCAGCCTTTTGCCTTTTGTTAAAGACTAGGTTTGTGGGTACGGAGTACGGAGGTATCCGCAAGTTCTTCGGAACTTATCTTATTTTCAATATCAATGGCCGTGAGTCTGCGAAGGGCAATGACGTCAACTTTGCCAAAGATGTTTACACTTTATGCTATGAATGTATACTGTATAATGCTTTCTTTGTTATGCGAGCATGATAGAATATAAGCAATTCTTCAATAATTAAGTTAATTGATTTTTATACGCCATTTTGGCAAAATATAGCGAACTTATACTTATATAATAACCAACTGTTACCGTAAATGCTCAAACAAAAATTTAAACTCTGGGACATACCTATTAACACTAAAATATACCTAATAAAGAATTGAAGACCTAGGCGTTGGTTCCCCGAAACTAAAAATACATGAGTTTAACCGTTTAGTAATTAGGTAGATAGATATAGTGTTGAAGCAAAGATGAAATTGGTCATGTAAGGGTTTCGGGGGCCAAAATTCAATCTAGCTTTGATTTTAAATTTGGTGTCTCACATAATGTTTTAATTTTGCGTCGTTTCTTGCTGCCAAGTTTGCTCTTTGGATTTATCATACTTACCCCCTTATTCAAAACCCTCTCCTAACTTAACAAGTCGCTAAGTATTGTTTGTCCCTTTCGGCCGTACCAACATGTCTATAAGAGCGAAAGGCACAAACAATACTTACCTAGCGGCTTGCTAAGTTAGAAGACGTTTATGACTAAGAGAGTTTGACTTTTGGATCCCCGTTCAGGGTGCTTAGACAAGTTGCCAATCGCTAACGCTTAATCGTCAATCGTAACAAGCGAAAGTATACTGTCTTTGTCGCACTATCATGAAAGAGTGACAGGGAGGAAAACTACGATACGCTACTAAGCGTTAGGGATTGGCAACTTGGCTAAGCAATAAGCATGCAGATGTTCCATCACCATGTCAAGTCTTCAAGATCTTTACGGATAGATGTCACAAAATCCCGACAGGCGGCGTACTATTGTGCGAGTCGTCAGTCGTCACTCGAACGACACTCATTAAGCTGTCAAACACGACGCCATTTTGTGCGCGTCACCGTGATCCTACGTTTCAATTTGGAACATGAGTTACATTGTATTTATATTTACAATTTCTCAGTTCTTCGCTTACCCCCAGCTTGCCACAAGAAAGCTATCTAGATACCTATTACCTACCTACGTGATTCGTATAGGGACAAAGTGGGACCTATTATTTACTACCGCTTTGCTGCTTTATTTCGAATGTAAAAATTCTATGGATATATTGGACATACCTACCAATGATATAATAAGTAAAGATATGTTACACCGGCTCTAAAATTGAAGCGCGCAGATTGTGATAATTCTAACAATCGCTGTTAGTTCTACTCAGACCACCGTGAGGTGTGTACCACTGCCGAGTTCTCGCAAATCACATGAACTGCGCCCTAAAATGTCATTTTATGTTATACAATAGTGAAAACTACGAAATAAAATGCAAAAATGCCCGTAACATCAAAAATCATGCGCAATTAAACTGAATTATACATTTTTTTCAATTTTACTATTTATTGAAAATAAATAGGACGCCATTTTGACGTTTTTGAAAGACTTCGAGAAAGAGACAAGCTTATGCTGTTTAAGATCAAGAGTAACAGAGATAAAACAATGTTTATCAATAACAACCTTAAGAATGCACGCGCAATTGTCAAATGCTAGTTGTCTCTTTTTTATTTATTAAATACGAGTATCTGTATTTTGCCATCTCTTTTACGCATTTTGAAGTATGAAGATAGGTGTATGTCAACTGTCAATAAATTGTAGGTGTATGATATGAAGTATTTATTTCGCTCATTTTGTTAGAGTATAACGTATCTTTACTTATATATCATTGATACCTACACACAATCCTTCAAGATATTTGTTTGAACTGTGTCATATTTTCTAATAATGGAAATAAATTATCAGACTATAAGTTTGGCCACCTAGGGATGTATCTACCACCTAGTAAATGTGACGATCGAAACGAGTCCCTGGGTTTAATGATAATAGGTAATGGCCAACGGGAACGGGTCGAAATATCACACTCTTATAAACCTACAACGGAAAATTGCACGAACCTACTATTATTTTTAAGTTTTGGAAAACTTCACGTTAGGTTTTCCCACTCTGAATCACGAGCTACGTATTTCCATTTTTACTGAGAAAAGCTGACCACGATTTTTTTGTCCATTTGGTTACAGGTTTTTAATACAACAGCCTATAGCGTGTCAAAACGGACACGCAAAATATTGTATGAAATTTTGGGCACACTTCGCGTTTTAGGGATTGATAGTAGGGCTTGCAATATCGGACCATTTTCAGTTCCGGAACTGATTTCCGATATTATACTTCAATTCCGGAATTCCGGAACCAGTTCCGGAACTAACGAAAATTTTGTAAAACTAGGTATTATTTAAATAAAACGTAAAATTTCAATACGATTTGTATTGGCATCCAAAAAGCTCGGGGTGCTCAATAAAGCGAGGGGATACTTTACTCCGGGGCAAAGACTTCTGTTATATAAGTCGCAAGTCAGACCCCATATGGAGTATTGCTGTCACCTCTGGGCAGGAGCACCTGTATACCAGCTTGCACCCTTTGACTCGGTTCAGAGACGAGCTGTCCGAATAGTCGACGATCCCAGACTCACAGGCGGTATTGAACCCTTAAGTCTAAGGAGAGACTTCGCCTCCTTATGTGTGTTCTATCGTCTGTACAATGGGTTGTGCTCTGAAGAACTGTTCGACATGATGCCAACGTCCACTTTTCATCATCGCACCGCTCGCCACCGACTGGGCGCTCATCCTCACACCTTGCAACCTAAATGGTCGCGCACCGTGCGGTTTCAGAGGAACTTCCTCCCGCGGACGGTCCGTCTGTGGAATGAGCTCCCTGCCGAGGTTTTCCCGTTGGACTACAGTATGGGGTTCTTCAAAAGAGGAGTGTACAAGTTGTTATTGGGTCGGCAACGCGCATGTGACACCCCTGGGGTTGCAAGCGCCCATAGGCTACGGTGACTGCTTTCCATCAGGCGGGCCGTATGCTTGTTTGCCACCGACGTGGTATAAAAAAAAAAAAATACAAGATGCTCATGAGGAAAAAGAAAAAAAATTAACAGCATATTTCCGAGGCTAAAAGAACAAAAAATTTTTTGTGTATTTCGAATGCTGCACTACTTTAAAAAGTATTCCGTTAAATTAATGAAACTATCGCAAAAATGCAATTTAATGTTTTAGGTAATAAAAATAAAAGATTGTTTGTCCTTTTGATGTTTGTCAATTAACCCCTCGTATGCTTCCTGTCAAATTATGTCACTGTAAAAATGACCTTGACACTTAAAACAATAGATTGAAATTCCCACGCACGGATCCGTGTCTAAGCATACGAGGGGTTAAGTGTGAATTTTGTGTTGTTGGTCTTGACTAGGGCAACACAGAGACAAAATCGTTACCTAAAATGCGTAACGGTCTAAAACGGTAATAAAAGACATTTTCTCTTAAAATAGACGACATCCGGTAAACTTTATACGACATTTGTAACTTCAAATCTGATCATAAATCCGGTGTTAATTTTTGCCCTTTCCTCATGGGCACATTGTATTGTTCATCAATAAATTAAGGATACGTTCTTATACCAAATACTTAGTACTTATAGTTATGGTAATTCGAATCAGAAACATTAGTCATTATATGTACACTGTGTTTTATTGATTTCCGTTAAATTGGACACGTTAGATTGGGACATTAATATAAGTTGCCTGGTATATCGGCTTTTGTTTTCATAGATAATAATTGAAATGGCAAGTGTGAGAAAACCTTAAGAATAAAGGTGCGTTTAAACAAAAAGAGCATTCGCTGTTCTAGCGCCCGTTCTACGAAATCAACCAATGACGTTTTGTGTACGATCGAATTTCGTAGAGTGGGAGGTTAGAACAGCGAATGCTCTTTTAGTTTGAACGCACCTTAAGATCTCAGGTGACTGACGGCACACGTCAAAATAAGTAACATTAGGATGTAATAAAGTTTGCAGTACACTTGTTCATTCATAAACTTATTTTCTTAATAACTCAATAACAGTAAGAGTTAAGATACTAGTTTCTTAGAGAAATTGATAATTTTTGACCTAAATAAGCTTCCCTTTAATTTAACAGAAATCAATAAAAACACGGTGTATACACAGTGGGCTCTTAAAACCCGAAAGATTTTAACCACGCATATTTGATGTAAAACCAAACAAAAAATATTATATGAGATTTGTCATTTTTGGCGAAAATAAAATATTTTTAATTTTATTTTACTATTTTTGAATGTATTTTAACATAAAAAGTATATGTTATAGAACTAGCACTTAAAATGAGCATTAACGTTTTTTTTACGAAAACCTCATTATTTAAAGGTTTTATTTCTAGAGTGTTTGTAGGCGAGACTATTTTCCATAATGGCACCAACGCCGTTAAAAAAAAACCTTTCGTACTGAGTAGCAACATTTTTTATTTCAATTGGTAATAACTCTGTAACTAGACTATATCCAGAAAAGTTTAAATGACATTATAGTTTCTAAATGTGGTCAGGAATACACTGTTAAAATAACTTTAATTACAAATACCAATGTTTTACGAAAGCTACTTGATATTAGACCAAGTGGAGACTTAAGTCAAGGGTTACGATTCTTCGACATATGTAAATAGCGTATAATTATCGAAGGGCTAAAAGAAAAATAACGTTAAATAATTGCAACCCAATTAATAATTAAAATCTGGTACAGGGTCGTTGCTTACCTTGGCCAGTTTTCGTGGTTATTTAGTAAACACAGTTTATTTTACAGAAAAGAAAACGTAATACAATTTGTGGCAAACTACTTATAGATAAATCTTGTGGTGGCTTTGTATTCTGTATTCTGTACAGTATCATAATCGTGTTGATATTTTATGTTTATCCATGTAATAAAAACACTTTTTTTTAAATTCCGGAATTCCGATATTAGCTGTGTCAGTTCCGGAACTGTAAAAACAGCCAAATCGGTCCGAAATTCCGATATTTCGAAATTTCGGAATTCCGGAATGCAAGCCCTAATTGATAGAGCTCGTAATTCTGAGTGGATATAATCCAAAATCTCAAATGCAAGTTAGGGGAATAATCGTACATGAAAATCCCATGTAACAATGATGGTTGAATCAAGTAGGTATGGTAAAACGTGTTTGCGATAGGTATGTAGGTACTAATTATAATTTGACAGACACTACCAGAATTTGACTTTTTTTATTTCAAAAATGTCGTCCCTACTGCCCAGTTCTGTTACCTCCAGTAAACAGCGCAAGATGCCCGAGTTATTTTTTTCAATCCTTAATAAAAAATAACGTCCTCTAAAATGTTTTCAGTTACGTCACGTTTTCTGTGCAAGAATTAACTACGAGCATGACGTAATGGAAACTTAAAGTTTTGTATGGAACTTTTAGTTTAGTTAGAACATATTTTTTTATGATTGGAATCAAATCGGCTCGCGATTCTAATTCGATAACTCGAGTCAGGTCAGTGCAGAACTCCAGATCTTGAAGAATCAGGATTGCCGGATATTTTTCGCCTGAGCTACAACCTATTTTCATGAGTAGCTTTGAAACCTCTAAATAGACGCTAGTGAAAATGTCCACCTCAGAATTAACCGCTTATCATAAACATTTATGCCCCTAAATACTACCACCACCATTAGCCTCCCGTCGTACCTCTAAACGACGAAATATTTAAATGGCGATCCGCGGCTATCTTCAGATAAAACGGCCCAATTCACATGCGTGAGCCGTGATGGATGAGGCCGGCGATCAGACCCTTGTCCCCCCCTCTCAAATTTGCCTTCCCCTCGGACGTAAGGCCTAGGACGGGCGGCCGAGTGTGAGAGGGCGGACATCGACATGCCTCAACGCATGTGAATGTTGAGAGAAGTTCGGTTGTAGGCACGGAAAACTTCTTGTAGGTAGCCGTACCATGACTTTGCAAGTATCGGTAACGTTAGGTTTTACTCGATCGCTTCAATATATCAGTGCGAGCGTGAATTAATGCATTACATATCGAGTAAAACCTAACGTATCCTTTACTTCCCAACTCATGGTACGGCTACAGGGGTTAGTTTGAGGTTGTAGGTAAGACAAGACATCTTTACTTTACTTGTCTTACCTAGGAAATATTTTATTTTTCTACCCTCAAAATAGGTGTGAATTTGATTATAATAAAGCATTTCCATATACAAATTATATACAACAGTTAGGATGAATAGGCTGTTATACTGTAAGGTATTTGGTTAGGTGTCAAGTTTCACCTTTCTTACCTACTAGCAAATCTGCTCCATTATAATTTGACTTTATGAAATAGCCGTCAGTTACATTTTATTTGATTTGCTTGACGCTAACACATACTGAAGGTTAATATAGTAGCTAATGACGATAATTACCTGCACCCTGACTATAACTACCGCCGCGTCATTCAATCATTCAAAATCTTAAAATAAGTGCTAAGTGAAGTATATTCATGATTTGCACTACCAAAGTTTATAAGTTCGTTGTATGTATTCGTTTATACGCATATTATAGTATGTATAACAAAACTGGGTTTTTTTAATTTATTTACCAAAAATGTTAACACAAAGTAGGTTCTTACATTTAGGTACTTGCCAAATTGCAGCAGCAGTTTGTTGGCAATGCAGCGCTCATTTTTTTTATTTTTGTTGTTTTATTAGTAGTAGTAGTAGTAGGTATTTACCGTGCAAAATTTGTTTTACGAGCACCGGATAGTTCGACACTGTTGTAATTCACAAGTATGCTAGGTGTAGCCAGAAGTAGTAATTAGAAGTCGCCTTTATTGATCTCTTATGGTTACGCGATGAAACAGCTGTCCGCTTATGATTCCGCTCACAGTCGCGCCAACGGCAGCTCCTGTAGGTGATCCATTACACTGGCATTTTTGCGTAATCCTCGTGTATAAATATGAAATTGAAGGAAGACCTAGTGATGCTTAATCGACTGGAGGTCGGGGTCACGTCCCTCCCAGAATATTTCGGGCGTTATGTCGCTGCCCAAGAATATGAAAAGATATGTCGTACGCTACATAAGTATATATTGGTTGCTATATAATATTTTTTTTATATTTATGACGTTTTACACAATAATTTTCTTATTAAAATAACTGTTCAGTATGTAGGGGTTTACCTATGTATTATCATACTGCGATTAGAATGGGTTTCGAAAGCACTGTTGACATAACAGTGCTTAAGTCAACTACCTACTCTTTTCTTGGTAAATGTTGTGTCAACAGTAGGTACTTTCAAATCCCCTTTTGATTCAGCATTGATAATACGAGCCCCGATGCAGTGGAGTTCGTCTAGTTCGAAACAATTTTTACAAATTTTTGAATATTTTAAAAATGATCACATTATGCTAATGATAAATTGTATGAACGTTAGTCATGGTTAATGTACTACATTTCAAGAGACACAACAATCTGAAGTACGCTTTTGTTGTTTAATAAATCGATTTTAACAAACCAGTGTCTAAATTATATTTTCGTTCACCACCGTAATTCCGCGCTTATAAGCTTGATAACGCAAAATTCGCAGTGCATCAGGTGTACCATGTCGTCTTTAATATGAATGGCGTTCTTTACATTCATTGATTATTTACAAAATTAAAAATTGTGGAAAAAATTTAAAAAAATACCTCTCGTAAAATAGTTTTTTTTTTATTTTGATTTATTAAGTCCAAATATTGTATACTCAAAGAAACTACTTTAGTACTACTATTGAATAGTGAAAGGTTTTGTCTCTAAACCTTTTCCCCCGGATGAACGGGATAATCTCGAAAAACTGTCTAACTGGACGAGAACATATGCATCGGGGCTCGTACATGCCTGCATAGTATCATACATACTACTCCTTAATGTATAATCATTTCGTCATTTATTGAAGATTGACTGTTGGGTTGGCAGGCAACAGCATCATCATAGTAGACTTACTACTGCGATCGCCAGTCCGCTTGCCCAGCGTAGCGATTACCGATGGGCATTAATATCCTAATTCGTCCCTAAGAACAGTCAATCGGAGAGGCGTATGTCCAGCAGTGGGCTGAGATAAACCGATTATGATGATACTTCCCGTAATACTAGTTCCTATTCATCCTTAGCCTTGTCTTAAACTCTGCTCGCCAAGATTTAGAATGAAATGCCTATTAACGAAGAAATTACAAAGTTCAGTAACCTTTTAGTAGGTACAGTTTTGTGACAGCGTTGAATTTATGAAGTAATTAGTAAATTGCACGTTTTCTTACGAAATAAATGAAACCGGGTCGGAAATCTAATCAATAATCAACTGCTCGCCTGCAATCCCACTCAATTCACAAACAAACGAATACGCGGCCCTGATTAGAGAAGCTAAAAAACCCAAAACAATCGTCAGTTGATTCGAAAACACGGATTGGCAAGCACTCGCTATGCAAATCATAATCAATAACGCTCACTGATTATAGACTATTCTCTATTCTGATTATAGATAATTATAGTTAGGGTGGGGTGATGAGCGATTTGGGTATTATTTGCGCTTTATTTGGGTATTTATTGCGCTCGGGTGACGCGGCAGATATTATGTCCCTCGGGGGAACCCTTCGTGTACGGACATTGATTTGGTAAGGTTTTCAGATGAGTTATTTTGTTATCTATAAAGGTGCGTGCTTGATACCTTTATTTTTAAGCGCTTTGTTGCTGTGATGAAGGAAATGGACCACAATGATACCTACAAATAAATAAACAATTGTTTTTAATCGATCGTATCTTAAGTTATAACGATGTCTATTTATTGTAATCTATGTAATTTGAAAACCATTTCAAAGGTTAACTTCGAAGAAGGTTCTAGTATCCGTTTTACATGAATAAAATTCGTCAATTCTAATTTATATTTAAACGATTTTACGAATTTTGCTCTAACTAGACACGGGGAGATTAGATACGCATACTTTGAATTTTGAAATTGAATTACTCATAAAAACAAATCAAAATATGATTGGATTATTTATTCAAGTATTCATATCATGAGCGTTCTGATTTATAAGTAGTCAAACAAAATTCGAGTAAAACAATAAAGCGCCGCAAACAACACGACGAGCGTACATCAGTCAGGATGATCATTGTAAATTAGCAGGCGAAATGGGAGGCGAGACGATAATGAAATACTTTTTAATCAGCAGATTTATTTTAACATAAACGGACAGAGTTTCCACTTAACATATGTACCGAATCAAAAAGCCTCGAAAATGGCAGTGCGCAGGCTTTTAAAGGCTTGGCTACCATCTCCCCACTCCGAGGCTAGGCTGTGCAGCGTGGCAGGGCTGGGGGTAGTGGGGCGATGGCGTGGCTTGGCTGGTAGATTGGCGGGCTGATAACAGATGGCGTTACACTCGGCCGTCCTGAAACAATTGCTCCCGCAATGGGGAGTAAAATAGTATCAATAATCAGCTAAATTGGCATAATTATAAAAGGACAGTCTAGCTTTCCAAGAGATCAATAAGGTCCTCTGTTTCCAATTGTTCATCTGTACTACTCTCGCTATCTGATATAGATACGGCACTCCTATATGACCGTAAAGCATCTGCAGGCACGAGCCCAGTGAACTTTTTATATCCCCGCATCCCTTTTATACTTCTTATTTTGTACCTGTCTTTGCCTAATACTTTCACTATTATGTATGGACCCGAGTATGTATCATCTAATTTAGAATTCACTTTACTAGCACTGCTAACAGGGGCTTTGTTCCAAAGAACCAGGTCCCCCTTTTTGTACACCACAGAATCTTTACGTTTTTTATCATATTGTAGTTTCATTTTAGCACTAGAAACCTGGTTACGAGCAGCTGCCTTCTCACGTCTAGTTGATATGGGATCCGTCACCTGATTTGGAACAGTAATGTCACACACAGATCTACTAGCCCTAGCGAACATTAGATCAAATGGTTTGTAACCCGTCGAGGCGTTCAATGTATTATTAATACCCCATATTATGTTAGGTAAACTATTAGCCCAATTGCTACTAGCATTACTAGGCTCCGTAGCTCTCAAGGCGTCCAGAATCGTCCTATTTGATCTCTCGACCTGACCGTTAGCCCTAGGACAAGCTATAGCACATAAGGTATGTCGAAATTGTTTTTCAGTTGCAAATTTTTTAAAATACCTACTAGTAAAGGCTTTCCCATGATCCGATACGACGCGTTCGGGAACACCGAATAAGCTAAATATCCTTCGAAGCGCACGTATGGTTTCAACCGAGTTAACAGTGCGTGTTGGTTCCGCTATAACAAACTTTGAGAAAGAATCTGTTACCACCAACATGTATTGATAACCTTTTTTAGTTTTACAGAAGGGTCCTAAATGGTCAATATGTATCATTTTCATAGGCTCTGAAGGTTTAGGTATAGGGTGCAATTTACCTGCTTTCTTTCCGTAATCGCCCTTGCCATACGCACAATGGAGACAACTTGACACGTATTTTCGGATGAACCGTGACATCTTTGGAAACCAGTAAATCGATTTAATTAGCTCAGTGCATCTTTTTAATCCTACATGACCAATGTCATCATGGTGCATTTGTAAGATTTTCCAACGCGCGAAACTTGGTACTATTAAGCGATTTCCGTTAAGCGTCTTGCGGTAAAGTCGGTCATTAATCAAGGCATAATTATTAACAATGTCTAAGTCTGTACACCCACTATTTATCAACTCGATCACGTTTCTAAGTTTATCGTCTTGTTGTTGAACCGTTAGAAACCAATCTGACACTTCGAGGCGATTGACGTTGACACTGTCTATGACCGGCAAGGAACGTTCCGATTTACGCTCAGTTATACTTTCTGTTAGCAAGGAATTTAAATCGACTGGATTTCGGCTGAGTGCGTCCACATGTTTCATTCGTTCCCCCGGTCTATAGTCAATGCTAATGTCAAAATCCTGAATCAATAGCCACCATCGCGCTATTCGCGGTATAAGATCACGTTTCGTTAATGTGGCGCTAACAGCTGTACAGTCTGTGACTACCTTCACTTTTTTTCCGAAAATATATACGCGAAACCTACGCAATGACTCGACTACCGCCAACGTTTCCAATTCATAACTGTGATAGAAACCTTCCTCCCTGCTAGTTACACGGCTGAAATACATAACGGGACGTAAAATGCCATCCGATTGTTTTTGCAATAAAATCCCGGCTATGCCTAACTTACTTGCATCGGTATGAATTTCGGTTGGCAGTGAAGGGTCATATATTGCCAACACGGGTTTTTCGCATAGCTTACGTTTAAGTTCATCAAAACTCTGTGCTTGTTTTTCACCCCAAACCCAAGGAGTGTTTTTTTGTGTTAGGGTTGTGAGTGGTCGAGCTATAGTAGCAAAGTTACATATGAACTTACGGAAATAACTACATAGACCTATAAATTGCCTAATTTCGTGCACGTTACGGGGGACTGGGAACTGAGATACGGCTGCTAACTTTAATTCACTAGGCTGTATACTATTGGGTGATATCCGATGACCTAGATAGGTAATCTCGTTTTGTAGAAAAGAACATTTACTCATGTTTAATTTCAGGTTTTCAGCTTTGAGTCGGATCAAGACTTTTTTTAGTAGTTCTATACCGGATTCAACGTCAACCGATGGCAACAATATATCGTCTAGGAAAGCTAGAATCTCTTGATCGCCTACTGATTCTACAATTTTATTAATTAACCGCATAAAAACAGACGGCGAGTTGGCTAATCCATACGGGACGCGTGTATACTCAAAATGACCTTGGGGTGTGATGAAACCCGTTTTGTGCGTATCCTCCGGCCTAATATTGACTTGGTGATATCCTTGTGCTAAATCTAGACTAGTAAAATATTGTTTACCTGCCAAGCGAGACAATTGATCATCTATATTAGGCAGTGGATACCGATCGCGAATTGTGATGGCATTAAGTGCACGGTAGTCAACACAAAGACGATAATCACCATTTTTCTTTTTAACTAGGATAACGGGAAAAGCGTAACTTGATTCAGACTCCTTAATAATGCCTGCACCTAGTAAATCTGTTATTTTAGACTTAAGGACCGCTTGTTCACTGAGGGACAGTCTGTAAGGACGGTAGTAAATTGGGTTATCATTCTTTAAATTGATTTGCATTTGGACTAAATTGGTACATCCTAAATTGTTCGTATTATCGGCAAAACAATCATTATACTCAGATAATAAATTAATAAGATCTTTATGCTGTGTTTCATTTAATGGACCTATTTTTAAATCGACTATATTAACACCCCCTATTTGTTGTGTATTGTTTGGCTCGGCTGGGCTAATGCATAAAATACTTTGGGCTAAGGCAGATGGGGATAAATCGGCGGTTGGACTAACCTGTGCTTCCACGCAGCTGTCAGCACGTAGCAGGACGGTGCCCTCGCTCCATTCCACGTCCTTGCTGCCAGTGTTGACGACCTTCAGGTAGCCTGCTTCGCCGCGTAGAAGAGTCGCTGGTAGTGAGTAGGTGACTCCATGTAGGTCGTAGTGTCGTGCAGGAGTTACCACATCATTATCGGCGCGGTTTCCAAGTATGTGGACCTTGATGATAGATGGTCCCGGCGGTAGGCTTTCTTGGGCCGCGGTAACGACTTTGAACCGCTGGTCTTCGTTATCTACTACTATTGTTGCCATAGGGTTATCTTCGCTGTAACTTAGAGTGGCTACTCCGTTGTTGACTGTTAGGGTTACGCCGTCTTTATTTATAACGGGTTGGCCCACCAACAAGTTAATGTCTTGCATGTCAACGTCCGATAATTGAGCTTTGCTATCAACGTCTAGGCTGTCGATTTGGAGCTTGAATTCTACTTCACCCTTGCTCTGAATCTGGTCGCCGCCAAATCCCTTCAGCGTAATGTGAGATGGTTTCACTTGTAGGTTAAGAATCGCTGCAATTTCTGGATGGAGTACGTTGACTTCACTGCCGGTGTCTAAATATGCCCTTACGTGGGTGCCGTTGATTTGGGCGGTCTTCTTGTAGGCGTTTTTGTACTTGCAGATGACTTTGACTTCCTTCACAGCATTAGTCTTCGTTAGGTCTTTCGTTTTTGGGTTTTCTGGGCAATGTGGTGCGATGTGTCCTTTTTCATTACACTTGAAACAGGTGCGCTGATCAGGCAGAGGGCAATTGCGTACTAAATGTCCAGTTTTTTTACAGCGCGGGCAGGGGTCTGTCTCAATGTTTACAGGAGCTTTCTTCTCGGTTGTCTGGCGAATACCATCCTTCGTAGTGGTACGAAAGGAATCAGTCGTACGATAGTCGTCGAGAGCCGATAGGAAGCGCTCGTACAGCTCCTCTGGTTGTACGCATTGAAATGCTCTTGCGTTTGATTGTAGAGATGCGGGCAGGCCGCGGATGATGCAAGATACCGTAGCAGCGCTGGAGAGCTTGCAGCGATGGCACATGGCATTTTTTTCCTGATAATACTTTGTCATACTTTCGTTCGGCATTTTTTTTCTGTTCAACATCTCTTCTAGTATATTGGAATAATCACGGTGTTTTGGAAAAGCACGAAGAATCGTCTCCTTCCAATCTGCCCATGAATGATCGTATTCTTCGAGGCGATTGTACCACTTACGTGCTTGACCTCGTAACTTATCTTGCAGATGGAATGATTTAGTTTTGTCATCCCAACCGTGGATATCTCCTAATTGATCGATTTTCTTCAGCCAAGTCTGAACGGTGCAGTCTTCATTATCAGGATCGAACTCTGGAATCAAAGATCCCGCCCGGTGGTGTTTGGGTCGTGCCAATACAGGTATATCGTCTTCTAAGGCTTCAGAAGCTTTATGCACTTCCTGGGTCAGGAGACTTTTAAGAATCTTCCTCGCGGGTGGCGTAGATGTACCGTCGCTTTCAATTTGGTCATAATTAGCGTCCATAGGAGAATTCTCGCAATCGTCGGGATTGTCGGGAGAGTCCACGTGTTCGGTGCCCCATTCAGATGGTCGTGGGCGTTTCTTTTTTCCAGCTCGCGTCATCATTGTGCCGTAGGTACTCGTATCCCAATTTCTGAATGTAAATTAGCAGGCGAAATGGGAGGCGAGACGATAATGAAATACTTTTTAATCAGCAGATTTATTTTAACATAAACGGACAGAGTTTCCACTTAACATATGTACCGAATCAAAAAGCCTCGAAAATGGCAGTGCGCAGGCTTTTAAAGGCTTGGCTACCATCTCCCCACTCCGAGGCTAGGCTGTGCAGCGTGGCAGGGCTGGGGGTAGTGGGGCGATGGCGTGGCTTGGCTGGTAGATTGGCGGGCTGATAACAGATGGCGTTACATCATTACTATTTTTGACGTGGCAAAATTCAGATTTTGAGAGAATCTGACAATGAAAAGCGTGTTCAGTAACATTGTATGACTTCACATGAACATTTATTTTACGTAGTACCTACTTGCTCACTCGAATCTTTTATTCTACAATAAGTCGGATGTTTAAACATATTATCTCCGAAGTTTAGCGCGTGATAAACTCTTAAGGTGCGGTTAAACTAAAAGAGCATTCGCTGTTCTAACCTCCCACTCTACGAAATTCGATCGGACACAAAACGTGATTGGTTGATTTCTTAGAACGGGCGCTACAACAGCGAATGCTCTTTTGGTTTAAACGCACCTTAACGCCATGGCAATAGATTCCAGCTCAGATGCTTTTGAGCACCCCACGGCCTCTTCTATATACTGTATTACATCAGAACCAAAAAGTTAACACCTTTTGGTTCTGATGTCCAAAATCTTTTACGAGAATAACTACGGAACCTTACATAAAAACACATTTTTACTCTTGTTCAGTGTTTCGATTTAAATGAGTAAGTAGGTAAATAAAATACCCCTAATCTTAAAATGTTCATCATGTGTTACATGATATACCAGATTTATGATCGTAATGTGATCGGGACCTCAATTCGGCTCTTTTGTTTACCAGTAAACATTCCAAACAAACCTTATTTTAAATTAGGAACGATAACGAGCGCATTGCACAATCCGCATCACAGATAATAGTTAGGTGCTTATGTACCTGGGGCAGAGCTCAGAGGTGCGTTCATTACCCCCCGCTTAGCGCAGTGATGTGTCGATAAGCGGTATTTGGGGGCTACCTCAATTCTTTCGTGGTAATACCAATTAGAGTAGACAATATTGCGCAGCTCAAAGGATTGGGTTTATTAGTGTCGGATATTGTTATGTGCCTGCTGGCGTGGAAATGGGGAGCCTCGGGTACGATACTAGATACCGAGCGAGGTATGCCAATTAGTTGATATCAATTTACGGTAGATTTTGGTTTCGTTTTTTGGTAACGAGTTGATTGCCGTGCGTGAATAAACATTTGACTAAGTAATTATAGGTATCAGATTTTAAAGTAATGATACTATGACAAAATACAACATTTAGATATGAATCAAATTCCTATGAATAGGTGAAGGAAATTGATTCATCTATAAATTTTATACCATACACAATGTCAATTACCTACCTAATATTTTTATTGGAACCGCTGTGAATCTCCAATATTGTCACTATGACAACTTGACAAGTAATAAAATTGTTCATAACATAAGTACCTTTAGGTATACCAAAATTGCATTTATCGTAAGAGGTTACATGCAATTTCTTTATCACAAATGTAAATCGTACAGATATAGTTACTTCGAGTTATTCTGAAATACTTATATCAAATGTGAGACTGGAGGATAACAATAGTAACTACGATGTAGCAATCAATGAAAACATAAGTTATGTGGATGGATGCGGTTGGCGCAGGACCAGTCATTACGGCAAACTTTCAAGTAGGTCTATGTCTAAGTATGTCCAGCATTTCTTTCAGCTAAGATGACTATGATGCTGATGATTAGTTAGGTACCCAAAAAAACTACTAAAGCATTATTATAATTAACACACGTGTGCCAAATTCTGCCCTAAATAGCCTTCGTAGAATTTCAGCGCCCAGCATCTTAAGGTACTCAGAGCCTTCAATCACCGAAATCTAAATAATAGAGAACGAGAAGTGCGCGGCGCGTGGCATGCCGGGCGGCACTATTCGCCGAATGCGGGTCGAATATCCGAAAACGCGAATCTAGAATGCCGAAAAGCCGAATGGTCGGGGGCTCGGTGACATATTGGAATGTGACTCCATTTATCCGCGTTTCCTATTGGAATCCGGAGTGACGCGGCAAATTGGAATTGCGGTGCCTATTTTCGACGTTATTGATAGATAATACCACTTGTAACGTTCACGTGAGAATGGGTGCACGTAATGTGATCGGGACTTCAGTTTAAAACGTACGTATTTACGATTCTACGAGTAAATCAACTGCGATTATCTTATCAATTATCATTTAAATGCAGCGTTCCAAATCCGTGTAGGTATGATATAAAACATTTTTGTTTGTTTCGATTCGAAGTGACTAGGCGTTCTATTAGGACTAGGGTGGGTAAATCCGAGGCAAGCCATAAGTTTCTTTTGAGTTAAAGTGTAATTTCGTAGTCCTGAAAAACTCGTCAGCAGATTTAGTTGTTCAAAGAAGTTGTCTTCAGTTGCTTAAATATTTGAATTGAAGCATTTACAAGTAACGTATTTTAAAGTAGGCCCCTATCTATGTTTAAATACATGGGTGCTTATCAAGTCTGTCTGTCTACACAAGGCAGACATTCCACGAACAGCAATTAACTCGTAATTTCATTTACCATCAAACAAACCAATTTCGTTTAATTGAAAAGCCAGCACATGTGCTATTAAACATTTGGATATATCAGAATGTCATTCGACAACCCTTTGGCGGCGCGGTCAGTTGCACACCGGAGCAAAGCACTCCCTACATATTAAATCACATTTTGACAAGCGTACCGTGAAGAATTAATCGAGTGTCGTGGAGTGCGGACTGCAGAAAAAATGAAAACATGATGGCATTTGCTAGCCCCCGAGCCCCGAGCCGCGCAAAGGTCAGCGGGCAGCCGCTCGTGAAATGTCCCGGCTAATCTAGAGGGAATACGAGTACGAGGTACTGCCAGTCGACAACTATTTTCGAATCGCTTCGAAATTCGAATTTAGCTCGTGTATAACATATCTATTTGGTGCCATTGGAGCGCGTGTTTAATTTACCTATATCGTAAAGAAAGTGTTTGTACCTAAGTATAGAAGTTGTGGTAACCTTGAAAGTTACTGCAGGTAAGCCTTCTATCGTAAATAAAGTACATGTACGAGTATGTATGTAAGTAGGAGTTATATAAGGTATCTACTCACATAAGTTACTGGAAGTTGCAGGTAAACTAAGGCTAATGCAATTTTAACCGTTTTAACGAATTTCTATGTCAAAATGAAGTTAATGGTGTGAAAGTTTGCTAAGTCACGTGTTTTCAATAGGCATTTATTTTCATAGCATTAATTATCATCAACATTAGCTTTTATTTTTTACGGATTTGTTGATTCCGCAGAGTTTTTTAGGTTTAAGAACTGTATAATATACAAACAACAATATTTTTATCTGAAGAAATTTAATATTCGTGAAATCATTAATCAAATTGATAAGTACCTAAATCCCTAATGATAATTTTCGATTCAAGTGGGGAGAGGTATTTTCTGAAGAATCTATCTTCAAGTAACACTGCAAGTAGTAACGAAAACCCAATTAATAAAACACCAATAACCAACAATTCCTATAAACAAGAGAAACTTATTCCCCGTAACGATAACAATAATTAGTGTAATAATTCACATAGCTATTAAACGTTATGATAAACGAGATATCCATAATTAAAGAGAAGGGTGGCAACCCTAAAATTATCACCCTTACAGGCATAGACAGTAGGCTGGAAGATCTAGCACGGCATAATGCAATTATTGCCGCCTCGGCTGTTTTAGGATGAACGTGAGAAATCGCACTTGTCTGTGGGGGAGTAAAAAACAAAAAAATCGGAACGTTAGGATCCATCCATCATGCGCGGGATTAATGTCTGATGTGTGTTGCATTACTCCTGATACAGGGCGTGACGCTCACGTTGCGTATTCAATACGTCTTAATGAATACAAAGTAGTTACATTGTTCAAATATATTTACGTAGTATTTTTAAGAATAAAACGAGCTTAGAATAAGGATGCGTCGGGTAAGACCAACTATTTCCTTGAAGTTGATTTTGACAAATCGTATTTTATACCAGTAGCATAGAACACTATTTGCTAAAAGATATTTTACCGAAATAAATAAACCTGCGTATATTGGAAGTATAATTATTTGATTAGGTACCTAAAAGTAAAAAAAAATGTTCACAAATAAAAATTATACTTAATCTACAAGAATCCGAATATGGTTAAACAACCAATTTTACCATATGTGGATAGCGTAATCAAGTCTTCCTGTCTACAACAATTAGTTTTGCACGTATAAAAGACCCTGTAGCTCTAGTGAGTTATATAAAGAAGAGATCTATGGAAGACAAGAGTTACAGAACTTACCAGATACTTTACTTTGTAATACAGGTTCAGCTACACTTTCCTTTGCATTCTATTCTTCTTCCCATAGCTAGATGTAGCCTATCGATTATAAATATTACCTACATTTTTAACTATGTATCTTTAGTTTCAAATAATGTGCCGTGTGGTGTAGGCAATAGGAAAACATTTGTCACCACCCCAACTCTACCCGCGGGTGTTGTAAAAGTCGTCTAAGGGATAGAAGTGTCTCTGACCATTCTTTGATAGAAAATTGATGACGGGCAGCAGCGTCTTCATACTGGACACATTACTGCGATCGTCAATCCGCTTGCCCAACGTGGTGGTTATAGGCATTTACCTCCTTAAGCGTCTATACACATAGTTAATAGGAGAGGCAGTGGACTGAGATAGGCTGATAATGTGATGGGATTTAAAAATCTGTGGGTATAATTTATAGAAATACATTACATCAATTTAACTAACCTAAGAACCTATACACCTAACCTATTACTAGGTACTTCATTAAAAACTTAGCATCCTACTATCCGTGCATACTTTCGTCGCCGGCATGCCTCCCACACACGCCGCGATTGTCCTCGCGTTTAGGCAGTCCGTACGCGTGCGTTATTGCCTGTATTGCGTCTGATTTCGAATATTTCCACGGAACCACTTATTCGCACCTCGCGGGGAATGGGGTGCGCCCGTCTTGATACTGGGCTTGGCGGTGGTGGCAACGGAAAACTAGTTTACTAAGGGTGGGTTGCGATCAACTGTCTGTCATCGTTAAATCGTTCGCTAAAATGTATTGGTCAGTCCCTATCAGATATATCTGTGCTGCCATGGTGCTCAAAAATAGCTGAACAAGCTAGAGTGCTTGTTCCCCAATGATAATAGAGGTGTGCTCAGATATTTGTGAGCTACCTGGCCGTTTCGATGTATCTGATGGCGACTGTTCCCATAAAAGTGGCATAGGGATCTGTTGGGTAATGTTGATTGGTTTTTCAAGTATTTAGGTATAGTGGATGAAATCTGCTGTTTATTTACATTTTGTACTTATTTCCTTTTGATTCTCAAATAAAATCTGTACACCTAGGTAATTAGGCGAAATTTTGCTACCGATAGGTATTCTAATATGTAGTTCGATGTAATGTTAAAATGTGTTATTTATTAAAAAAAAGGGATATTGTGTTTTAAGCGTTTCAGTCAAAACTTTATAACAATTAGCAGTATAACAAGTAACTGTTAGTAGAAAATGAATGATGGAAACGTGTCGTATCATTTAGTTGTTTAACTGAATTTATTGAAATTTAGTGCTTATTTGTCGTTAAAAATCTGACTGCAATGAAGGTTTTTTAATGTGACGCTGTTTGACTGTCCCTAAATGTGAAAAAACCCATAAATCTTCACAAAACTGTTATAATCATCATCATTCTCATCCGCAAGATTTCCAATACTTCCTTCATAAGAGTCTTAAATAGAGAATAATCAATAAAACCGGAGAAAAATTAAAGAAACTACGAAGAGTATTTAAGGTTTCAAATAAACAATGATTAAGATCCCATTTCGAATCCATCCCAAACAAATGGCACAATCAATTTCAAATACCAAGAGCAGCGGGTCTGGCGCGCGTTCCTAGCATGCGACTCATGCGAGTCTCACTAGAGCACGAGAGGGTAATCGCTGCTGCGTTTTGTACGCCATTGTACGGCCAATCGTATTCGAGCCGCGTGCCTATTCTAATGGGCTCACACCTCGAGTACGTTTATTATAATTCCGCTGAAGGTTTTTTGGTGTCGTGATTTGAGTGTTCGTAAAAGGATAGGCTAAACGCGGTTCTTAACGTGTGTGCCCTTCAGAATATAAACTTAGGATTATACTTTCACTAAGGGTGAGCTGCGGATCTATAATGTTAATATATCTATAGATAAGATGTATAGTCAATGCACTTCTCACTCAATGGAATGGATAGTGAAAATCCCTGTATTTTACAGAGAGCTTAAAAGCGCCATTGGAGTAATCTTATTAATCTTACTGTGGGACTAGATTGATTTCTGGGTGGATGTAAGATTAGTTCAATATATTTATTTTACCTACCTACATTTTTATAGGTATTGTCTGCGGAAATTCCTGTGTGCAGTAGACGAATGATTCGGATACAACGCAATTAATAAAACTGTTCTTCAGTACAGTTTCAATGTTATTTTCATATCGAGAAAAAAAAATATCAACCGTGACGTGTGCGCGTTTAGGCGACGCCGCATCATATGTCTTAGGGTCTTAGCATTAAATCAATGCACATTAGTTTTCAACAATAGTCCTCGGACTATTGTAGCCGCCATTATCTTTGGCCACGTGGGACAGGTGGGGCACAGGGCACACGCACATCTGCGCGCATAAAAACGCGCTTGCGCAAGATTTTAATCGTTTTTTTTCGTCAAACGATGACAGTTCTCTAGGTATTTCGCGCCAATCTACAACCTCCCGCGGTTCGGCAGCTGGTTGTTTTTTTTAAATAATTTTGGAGGTCATAAACAATGTCTGTGACACGCATACCTTTGTTTAATTGAATGTCCGGCAACGGAGGGAGGCTTAAACTTACGATATCGTCGTTGAGTTTCCCAATACCCATTTGTGTAAATTTAAAAATTGATAAAAGGAGACTGTAAACGTATGTCATTTGAAGTGACTATTCAGTATCTGAAATTGTGCACATAACGGAATTGGCAATCTTAACTTAGGTTTTTCTTTGACATTAACAAAAAGATCATAGTTCAAAACATTATGATTATGATTAGAAACTAAGACCCGTAGAGTCATAGAGGTATAGATTTATATGTATAAAATATGCTTAGCCTTGCTGTATTGAGAGATTTATGAGTTTCCACTGTTGCCAGCAGTACTACGAAACAGCTCTACGAAATATCCATTGGGCCTTGGAGGACTGTTTTTAAAAGTAGCTTTAGATTTTGTAAAACATTAGAATGTAGTAATGTACGTATTATTCAGGAGTGTTCTTCAAGTGCGTAGCTATATCTCATATTATAATATATATGAACTGGCCATCCATTACTCACGTACCTGTACTGTGCTTCCGATCTACATACCTAATTAGCTAATCTGTGAAATTTTATTGGCCCTTCCTTCATTGCGCAAATAAACCCATTTCTTTAATTAACCCCATTGGACTTATTCACTGTTATTAAGTACTGTGTAAGTATTCTTCTTTTATTCACGTTCCCCGCAAACCATAAAAACACTGCATTGCCCAAATGTCCCCATACACCCCATAATTCCCAAAACTCATTCATAGATCACGACCAAACGTTTACCTGCACCTTTAGTAATGCCCATAATGATTTATACCTCTTATCGACTATATCACAGTGGCTTTTAAGACAACGGGATAAGGGTGAAAGTGCCCAGACAGGTTTTTCTAAGTTTGCCGGTTCTGGAGACCAGTACTGTGGACAATTGGCCGACAATTGCCAGGTTAGATGGGCATCGTATTTTATAGATTTTTACGACAAGTCGTATTTTATGATTGCCGTGACGTTACGACAGTGTGGCCTCGGATTTAATGACAAATTAACAAAAACCTTACCTTATAACTTGAGAGAACGGAATCCGGGGAGGACTTCAGTTTTCATAAGTTTTATTTACGACTTTTCACAGGCCCGTAGTCATTCAAGTATAACTTATAAATTAATGTTCAATCTTTAATGCTGGGATTGTAAAAGATAGGTAGGTAATTAAACTGATTAAATTTTAACTTGAAAAATGTATATAATAAAAATAGTACCATACAAGTACATCTAAATAATCTTGTATCTACTGTAGGTACGTCGGTAGCTGTAAGATTCACTATCCCAATGTAATTTAGATATTCCTTAGTAGCCTATTATGTCGACTATGATTGAGTTCTTACTTCTTAGGTGCACAAAAAAAAAACAAACTTCCATTCAGCTACTTTCCTAGGAAAACCTTATGAAACAGCTCGTCATACCTACATTGGGATTGGAACGTAATCACTGGTTTGCTTGTAGTTAAGTTTATTTATTCATCTCATAATATATCTACCTAACTACATATGTAATATGTTTATAAATACCTACACTTCGTAATTTAACATATAATTAAAAAAAGGTTTTTTTTTGGTTTTTTAACTGATGGACACTTCATCCAATAAAACGAATATAATGAAAATTCCATTACATGGCCTGATATAACAAAACACATCATGATAAGACTATATTAACCCATCTTTTAATCCCGTATTTATTTTTCTTACCGCTTAAAATAAGAAATACTTAAGCCATCATGCACAGAATGCTTGTTCAAGCTCCCCTGGAAGTACCTGGCGGATACTTGCAAACGCTCACTACGCAGAACTGCACAATGGGTGTCATTTTTTTTATCATACTCAGAGCGCGAATTCCATAAGGACACCTGGTCGGAACCGGCCCCGGGGGTCCACACTGATTGATAGAGGTCCCGTCGCAAATGCAACACAATACCAGTCAAATCTATCCTAGCTTCATTTGAAACGCCGAAGTCGGCGACGCGGCGTCTGTTAAAACAATCAATGATCGGGCTTTGTGAATGGACCGTGAAACAAAAATGGTTGAAAAGGTGCAGGAAGTCAGGTGAATTATTGAGAGCGCCATAGACTAGCTTTTGACAATGCGAAAGGCGCTTGTGGGTGTTCCAATTTGCCTATGAAGGGAGTCAGACCCAAAACGAAGCGTATTTTTTTCTCAATATTTACAACCAACTCGTTAGTTTTATTTATCTAACCTCAACTACGTATGTGTTTTTGGCAATTAAACTAATACTTACAGGCCGAAATTTCGGTAATGTAGTAAATATTTTACTTAAATTCAATTTACACGTGCAAGTTATTGATGCAAGTGTTGAGACGCAACTGTAGGTAAGAGTGAGTGACTAATATGATAATATTTGCAATATCTGCATCACTATGCAAGAAGCATATAAATTTGTTACAAAACTTGCAGCAATTACTTGCCAGTGTAAACTCACCTTTATAGGTCGGTTCGGAGGAGCTTGCTGCGAATGTCTAAAACGTCCTTACCTACTAAACTAACAACCGTTTTACTCATGTGTAATAGACACTAAGTATAACATCAGCAAAAGATTCAAATATCAGACGCGATAGATAATTAATCATAAAAAAAATAATCAAAGTCAAAGTCAAATAATTCTTTATTCAAATTGAACTAGCAACAAACTCTTTTGAATCGTCTAAGTATTCAAACATTTCAAACTACTTCCAGTTCTAACCCTACACCGCTGACCCGAGAAGAAGCGGTGATTAATTTATTAAATCATGTACCTACCTAATAAATAGTTTTCATTCCAGACAAATTTTCTGCCGAATACTCTTTAATAAAATCAATGTTGCCACAACTTTTTCAAATCGGCTTTTAAAGGTAAATATTTATAAGCATACCCACTTTCTAAATAAGTGCGACTTCCATAATTCATAACATATTTAAAGTCATGTAACATACGTAATAACCGTCTGTCGGGGTAGCGTAATCTTTCCGTTATGCAAATCCAGTCAACAAAACCTAGCTAAACAAGGATCACAAATTCATTTAGAACCTTGCATAAGCCAGGCCGGCACCAACGCAGCAGAATCCCTGCACGAAAGACAATAATTTGATTGATCTCTTAATGAATATGCAGATATGTTAAGTGGGTATAAGTCCCGCAAATAAAGGCACCCAGAGGAGTGATTGCGAGATTTGCGAGCCTACTGCCTTGCTCGAGGCAGATTTTAATCTCAGATAAGTGGAGCCGAGAACAGTTTACATAAATTCTCGCGTTAGCACCTTGTTAACAAACTGCAGTATTTGATTATGATTTGATCGTGTGATAAGTGTGATGTTTTAGATTGGGAGACAATGGGATACCTTTTTTGGGTAGCTGGTATTTGGCGAAATCAATAGATGACCGTGGTGAACCCAGTGTTTATTTTCTAACCAGGTTTAAGCAGACAGTACTTACTAAAGAATGCTATAATAGGTATGACTCAGTTGAATTATATTTTAGATTACAAAGCAGAATTCGAACTTCTTCTCCTTCTTAGTCGGCATCTTCATTTCTGAAGGTCGTGTCTAGCTTGAAGGGTTTGTTGCGAACTTAATCTAACTTAAATAAATAGGATTGTAAGTTGATGAAATAGCCTTTTCCCATAAATTAGGAGTGTCATTTCAAAACGCCTTATTTCCATTCTGTCAATTAGAGAAATATTCTTTATTTACAAAGTGGAAATAAGCCCTTTTGAAAAGACCCCTGGCAATGGCAGCAGCTGTTATTAAAAAAAACTAATCTACAGGTTAACTTTGGATTTGATATGTGTACGGTAAGTATCATTGTTTTCCACCATTTCTATGAGACGTTGGTTGAACCCATGGACGATGATACCATATTCATAGGTCCAATCAACGTTTCATACAAATGGTCAAAAATAAGTTGACCATAATGTTTGGCAGAACCGCTTTTTCTTGTGTTTGCACTGCACAGTTGACCCTATAGTAAAAGTTGTCTGATTTATAGTTTCACGTTTCAATATCTTTTGTCAGTTTTTTGAAGTCTCCCTGTGTACAGAGAGTAATCGCTAAATTTAGCTAGGCGTATATTTCGACAATATAACTGATATCAGTAAACTTTAAACTGACATCAAAAGTACTTTAACCATTACCCAATGAGTATAAAATCACATTCATACAGGATAACACCCTGCGTGCTTATTAAATTTCAATGTCCCAAATAAACACTCGAGTATTCTGTATAAGTTTAAAACGCTAAATTTCAAAAAAGGAAAAGCTACAAGCAGCAATAACGGAACCTTGAGTCAACCCTTCTAATTAATAGCCATCACTGTCTGCGCCACTCCACTGGCAACACTTTCAAGTTTTTTTTTAATATGCTTCCTCACCTCCGCTGAACAGAAGGGATAATTACTTTTTTCCCGCCAAGTTTGACTGTAAATCTCGCTGCCTACAATTAGGAAAGTTCGTGTTTTAAATGACGAGTTGAATAATTTCAACTTTAATTAAAAATCGTACTTAGGCTTTTTTCAAGCTAATAAATTGTGAGGAGATGATGTAGTTAGAAAAATCTATTCGGTACGCGAAAAAGTTTATTTTTATATGACATTGTACATTATTCGTTAGTAAAGCAAAGCCTGATGACAACTTCCTAATTGACCCACTGCATATTGCGGATTTTTAGTCATATTAATTTCGTCTACTGGCAATGACTTCTCTTTGACAACAGACATTGAATGTCATCAAATGTTGCCGATGTAAACAAAAAGAAAATTATACGATTTTGTCATAAAAATGCTAAAAAATATACCAAAAGACACAAGAAATATAATTCTTCCTATATATCCTCGTAATTAAATATTTAAACCAATCAAAGGACGAAGAATTGAATAGCATTCCATTGAAAAAATGTTTTGCAATTGATTACTGACATGATCGCTACTGACACTTTATAGTGCGACACGGGTACAGTAACGTCTAATAATATGTCATACATTTCGGAACGTATGTCAAAGGCATAAGGATCAAAATCGTATACTTATTATTAGAGCCGACCGTACAAACATGAGCGAAAATATAAGGTAAAAAGAAAGTACAAGAAATTAGTACCTAGTAATCAAAGGAAATATTGCATCAAATCAATGTAGTAGCGATTTCCAGCTAAGAATTCCTCGTGATAGAAAAACAAGGAATCTAATTAAGTCGGTAAGGTTCAATTTGGAGCGAACAGTGACAGCAATAACCGCTTGTAGCGGATCAGCGGAAGAGATAAAAAACCTAAGACGCGGACAATCCTTTGGCTGAAAATTGAATAGTTGGATTACGCGACCTAGGGGGGATATCGGCAGGGCTGCCGTTAAGAAACATGGAGGAAAATATTAATCTGAAACCTATTTTTTTAATACCAAAAACAAACATAATATAGCCTACATGATAATCAGCTGTCGGCAGGTGGAATAAAGTTCTAACGGAATGGTGGCCTATTTCGGATGAAAGAGCCCCTGGGCGTCCGTCAGTCCATTCGGTAGACGATATTCGCAAGATTGCGGGATAATTCTGGGTTAGATTGGCTCAGGGATAACAGCCGTTCTAGAAGAGAGGAATATGTTCAGTAGTGGGCGATAAATGACTGAAATGATGATGATCATAAGCAGTTACCCTTAGCTATGGATGACAGCAATTTTAGGGATTCTATATACTCGTTGCTTTCATAGTCATCAAGGAGGACTTCTATTAATTCAGCCCGTGTTCAACCACTGCTGGGTATAGGCCTCTTCTTTATTACGCTACTTTCCTCGGTCCTGTGCTATCTAGTCGCATCCACTGCTTTGTTGCGGTTCGGCAGATGTCGTCGGACCATCTTATCGGTGGTCTCCCAGTAGATTTTCTTGACCGGGTGGTCAACCACCATTCAGTAACCTGCTTCGTCCACCACCAAGGAGGACTTACAGTGTTATATAGCTACTAAAGTATAAACTAAAGAGTATTGAAATGAGATTAGTAATTTTGAATAGAGCTCATCTTTCGTATCGGTGGGCAGTGGATATCGGCGTTATTATTCGGACATTTCCAAAGCGTGTATAGGCAGGTAAAATATTCAGATTGCCTTGGAACTCCGTTCTGAAGTGTACTACTAGAGCTTTTTCACTTTTAGCGACACTCAATTAGGTCTTTTAATTACAAATTTCAATTAACAGAACTTATTTTTGTCAGATTTGTAACGACAATTAAGCGCTAGTTAAGCACAAAACTTCACTATCGGTTATGATGTTAATTTTATAAACTATAAGTAATATTATAATATAAAAACGCCGATCAAGCTTAATTTCCTAAATATATCGTCTTGATTGTCGCTACGAACCTGACTGCAACTAAGGCAACAAGAGGAGATGTAGGGACTAGTAGTAAGTACAAGTATCTGAACGGAGTCGTAGGCAGATTCTACATAGTATGGGAAATTTGTGCCAATATTACTCCAAGAGTACCTAGATCTGATTGTCTGCCAACCTAGACTAGTTGGGCAGTACTGACTTTACTAAAGGCGGTGGCTAATAATTAATTAGTTCAATCTTGTTGGCGACATTCTGATATGATGCATAAGAACGCGTGTGCCGTGTTGAAACCAAGTTTTCCGTATTTGTATTTTTTTGTATTGTATTGTATTCTGGCCATTTTTCTGCAACTAGACATCAAATGTTCCTATTTTGCATGGCCCCGACGCTGGCCCGGAACTTGTTGGGGACTTACACAATATACCCCCTTGAATTTCTTCGCAGATGTATGCAGTTTTCCTCGCGATGTCTCCCTTCACCGTAAAGCACTTGTGTATATCGAATGATATTTTGTACATAAGTTTTCCGTGACCGCCAGCCCTGGAAACCGTACCGCGCGGTATTGTCGTCGGGCTG